>VXCM01000265.1:192108-384768 GCA_014773175.1 Lucifuga dentata
AGAGAGAGAGAGAGAGAGAGAGAGAGAGAGAGAGAGAGTTGCCCTTGTGCTCTGCAGGATGAGTGTCGTTCATTCAGTTGAATGGGGCTCTGGAGGATAAAGCAAATCAAAAGCCTTCATCATGAAACAGAACTAGCAAAGTGGCCACAAACAGCATTTAGCATTTAGGCTGAAGGAACGTACCATTACAACTGAGACCATGACATGCCTATCGATATTACTATGACCACAGTTTACATGAGACTTTAATTAAGTGGCAATCAAGCCTACATGCAGGAAGTGCAAAGAATATACTGTATAATGCATGAAATTGTGGAATGCTGCATACGTCTGGTGTATGCATGCTTAGCACAGATGCGATGCAGACAAAGATGGCTTCTAAATGGACTGTGTCCTAGCATTCATGGTTTGTGTGCTTTCATGAACACGAGAAGACCGAGAGGGACTAGGGAGGCCGGAATCCCTATTTCTTGGTTTGGTTTTAAGTGCCAATCAAGCTAAATGTGTAGGAACAAAGAAAGGAAGTACCTCTACTTAGTTTTAAAAAGATGTCTACCTTTCATCAATGCAAGAAATTTCGGCATGTCGCACACTTCTATAACCGCACAGGAGCAGCAGATTCCAAAATAAATGAGAATGCAAAAAAAAGGACTGCGTAATTCTTCAAGACATCCCGCCGTTACCCTTTTCAAATCAAGCCTCCTCGCTTAAACAAGACACAATTTACTTAGCGGTGTCCCTCCATAAAAATTAAAAGCCTTCAACAACAACAATGAAACAGCAGCAGACTGCCGTAAATCAGATACATCACTTTAACCAGCACAGCCCGCCAGAGTATTCCATGGGCCCCTACACCTCTCTTGATGTGTGTGTGAGTCTGTGTGTGCATGTGAATGTGTGTGTTGCTCCACAAAGGAAATTGGGGCCTCTGATTAAAGAGTGCACTGTCATAAAGGTTACTGAATTGCAAATGGTCCTCTCCATCTTCCCTGTAATGGAGACTGGTTAAGAGGGAGAAAGAGAGCGAGAGTGAAAGAGAGAGAGGGGTAAGAGAGAGAGAGAGAGGTGCGGCCATGATAGGAATATAAACAGAGAGTCTCAGCCAGTCCCCCAGTCTCAGAATAAGTCCCAGTCCCTTCACAACCGCCACAGGAGACATTAATCACTGGATCACCAAGCCATGCTTAATTGCGAGTTGTATATCATGGCGCGTACAGTGGCTAAAGGGGGAAGGAAACTCATTATTTCAGTTTGCTGGATGCAGGGCTGGGTGCGCCTCGTCTGGACTCCACCACCTCTCCCTCTCTGTCACCGTACACCTGGGACCGAGCTCAACGTGACAAGGAAAAATGGAGTACGCAGTCACCTCCTAATTAATATAGCTCTGCCACTATTGTTGTACCACATTCACGACTGATCATAAACATACCCAACCAATCACGAACAGGCACATCAGAGTCAGCCAGGGCTAAAGCAGTGTGTGTGTGACTGACATAGGAGGAATCATTCTGTTTGCCACCTGGGTGTATTCATTTTGCTTATCATCTATGGTGACAAGGAGATCTGTGGCCAAGTGTTAGCATTTGCACCACACGAAAGTCAAGGTCACTGTATGCAAAGTCTTCTAAGGGAGGCTTTTCCAAGTAAAAGAAAAATAGAACCAACTCCCAGTTGACCACTTTTATTTAGATTTCTGCTAGTGCTTCTGTAGGCAATATGCTAATGAGAAGGACTTGATAAATGACTTGTAATATTTCCCAGGCATTTTGCTTTCCCTCAGAAGTTTGCCAATCTGATGTAGCTTGAAGATAATAAGGCACACTCCGTCATTATATCAATTTTTGTTACCCAGATATTTCAGCCCGTGTTAGCAATGATGAGAAAAAAAAAAAAAAAAAANAAAAAAAAAAAAAAAAAAGTAAATGAACCAAGGGCAGAGCCTGGCACCATTGATCAAACATTGTCATTTAAGAACAGCTAATCCCACAGACACACAGTGGCGCGCACACACACACACACACACACACACACACACACACACAAATGACACAATGTATGCATGTATACGCATGCATGGATGCACAAAAATACATGCATAAATGCACATATTATAAGAGGGAGACAGGCAAAGAAACAAAATGTAATGAGCTGTGATTATGGAAAATGATACTCACCCTGTATTTGTTGGAATAAAGACATTTCAACATTTCAGAGAAATACATCATTGGTTTGTTTCCTTAGCAAGGAAAATATACAGTATCTCATTTTAATGACTTCCAGTGACATTAAGCCTTTTTAGATCCAGCTAATAGTCCATAAACAGGCTATTATTCAAGAGTTCTGCCAGAGCTTTCCACTCACACGACATGTTTCTTCTTGTTTGCTATATGTCATCTGGAAATATGTTACAGATTTTAATGAATGCATGCCCCCACTGTAGTGTTGTGTTAAAGGAACATACTAGTGATTTTGCATGTTAGAGCCTAATGTATGCTACATGCCTACATGTTCCGTTACTGTCAGCCATTTTCCAAAACATAAAACTGTATTTTACTTTTCTTGTTTTCTTGTTATTTTGCCAAATCCCCTAGTCTTTCAAAATCAAATATTCAGGTGATGCACCCACCTTAAAATTTAATGTTTGATGTAACATGTACGTCTGATGGTCGTTTTTTATTTGCTCAGTAAACAGTCTTCACCTGGGACTATATTCCCTGGCGGAGATATATATACTTGCAGCTTTGGACAGGTTAAAGGCAAGTAACTTCAACAAAAAATAAGAATAAAGTTTGGTTTGCTGTGATGGATTATTTATCTCAAGCACGTTTCAAGTGTCCTCAAGTTGATTTTTTTTTAATAGCGTACTGGAATAAACTGAAAGCAAGGACAGTCTGGAAGGTAGGATAAACAAATCTAAAATAAACCGCTCCAGTAGTATGATGGAAAATGATTGGCAATAATGTAACGTGAGGACAGGATGTATTTACTAGGCTCAAACATGCCAAATCACTGGTGTGACCCTTTAATGCCTTTTTGACAATGTCAATAAATTTGCATTTGCTGCATCTGAACATCCTCATCATCACTACGCTTTGGGAAGGCAACATAAATATTTTACTAATGCACTGAGCTGTGGTCGCATGTGGTCAGACAGCAATAAAGCCGACAGCAGGAACTTTGCCTGACTGCTCCCCAAGTTAGCTCTTTGCTCTGAGTTGTAAAACTCTGTGACCTGGGTGGAGGGAGGGCTCAGGATGGATAACGGGTCAAACAACTGTTTCATGGACAGGCAAGAGGTGAAGGAAGGGTTCCACATAGATATAAAAAGGTAAAGGTTCAGGAAATAGTCACTGAGGGGTCAAAGTGAATGCAGAGTTCACAGGGCTGAGGGGAGGAGTCAAAGAGGCACAAAGGAGAAACAACAAAGAAAGCATTGCCAACAACACCTAAGATTCTTAGGTGATGCTTATGTTGCTGCAACACCTAAGATTTCCTGTAATTAGGACGCTGGAATGGCAGGAGGTGAGGATGAGACTAAAAAAGGAGGAGGTGGAAGTTTTTAGCGTGTCCCATTTGCTCTTTGATCTCCAAAGAAAGAGATCCTGTTGGGCCAGGATGACTACATGTGAATAAAACAAACTTGAAGCGCAGGCAGCTCTGCAGCGGGAAAGTTTTCCCCAGAGAACCATCGTATTTAATACAGCTTTTCAGCACGTCATATGAAATTGACTGAATGCAATGATAAAAATTAAACACACACAATGAATCTGTAGTTAAGTCAGACTTGAAAACATAAAATCAACCACGGGGGGGGGGGGNTTTTTTTTTTTTTAATACAGAAACTGTAATCTTGTTAAGATCAACAAATTGAAGATTCTGCTCACACAGCAGAGCCAGAACGCTGAGATGAATGATGCTCGTTGTGACTCTGAAAACATGCTCGAAATGCAGGAGCACAGCTAAAGGACTGGAAGATTCCAGCAGGATCGTGTGTCACTTGTTGCATGATTTTCACTGCCTGCTTATCCAAACCAATAATAAATCATTTTTGAGGCTACTAACACTATAAAACAGACATTTTTGGTATTGATTGAATAAGAAATTTGAAATGGCAATGAAACAGAGAAATGCCGAAATGGTTGTGGGACGTGAGACTTGGGCCTGGTGCGTAAGGAAAATGGAACGTCCGTGTGTCGTGGCATTCGTGGTTCTCGAGTTTTCATGATGGCTGAGCTTCGTGAACTGAGAGGCTCAGGACAACATAGCAGCATAGGAGCCTCTTTAGCTCCACTTCTTGTTTTTTTCTTTCTAGCTTTCACATATTGGCTGCGTCAGGACTGTTCCTTGGACCCCTGAGTTCAGGCTATCTCCTATTTGGAATCATAGAGACCTGGTCCCTTTCTCAACCCCTCTGCCAGTCACTCATCAAAGTTTTCCATCATGGTTTGTTTTTCTGTTCCTCCTCTTCACTTCACCAATCACAGATGAAGGCGCATTTAAATCACGTGGACGCCGTCTGCATTGTTTCAGCTTTTGAGGGGTACGTAACCTTGTGGGCGACCCTCGAATGTGGCCAGCCGTTTGCGTCACATTTTCTGCACGCTCATATCTGTGTTAGGCATAAACCAGCCTTTAATGATGCTGCCAATGTCAAGTCTATTTGTATAGCCAATATCACAGACGATGTCTCAAATAGGCTCACATCATTGATTCCTGACCCAGCCCAAGTTCTCTAAAAAAAAAAAAAAAANAAAAAAAAAAAAAAAGACAAGGAAAAACTCCAGAAACTTCACGAAACATCTTTAAAGCTTGACTACATGCAGCAATGATCATTGCTGTGTCACTCTTATCCTGACATAGTAAAACAGTGTCACATTTTAAGGACATGTAATGGCCAGGAAATTCCAACCTGGGTGCTTCGGTGACAGTCGCATTGGCAGATATCTGCTACATGTTAGATTTATTTTCACATCGGCCCAAAACAGATCTGAGAACATCCACTTCCATATGCTTTTGTACCATTTCCATGTTGACAACACATACCTGCTACGTGCCACACGTGAGCAAACAAAATCGGAATTAGGTCATTCTTGGTGTTCAAAGATTCGCTCAGCACCCAGGTATTTATAACTAATACCATATAATGTAATAGCGTATAATAGAGTGCAGTAAACCAACACTATGCTTCCACATTTAGTTTTAAAAGTACAAATGGTTTCCAACAAGTTTGAGCAAACATTACATTCTAACAGCTGAATGTACCTAATGAAGATTTTTTTTTTTTTTTAAAGGGACAATTTGTGCACAATCTCCTGTAAAAGATGGCAGGGACCTACTTTGATAAATCATCATCTTTCTTTTAATTAGAGAAGTCACTTAACAGGCTAAGTATATTTCCTGGGAGAGAACGCAGCAAAAGAAACATCTTTTCAGTAAATTATTAAAAGGAATGCATCAACAGAACAGGAGTACAATGGCCAATTAACAAAGCTTAGAGAAGCCATAAATCCTTCATTAACAAACAATCCTGTCATACTGTGCTGTGTTTCAAGCAAGGCCCAAATTCCACACCAGTCAGCCAGGCTTATTTTGTTAACATGAGTATATGTTAGGAACCTCCAAGCGAATGTAAACAGCATTGTATGAGGTCTCTGAGCTGTCACTTACAGAAGCGATCGCCCCTCTGATTAGAACCGAAGCAATACTGGCTTAGCTGAACTAATATTTGTACGGCCAAGATAAATCACTCAAGCTTTGTTTTACCGTGTTAGTCACTTGGTAGTAGCAGATGTAGCTATACCCCCACCTGCTAGACCTAATGTCTCCCCTCACAAAGAAAGCAATGAGTACAGACTTCAGAATATATTAACTTGACCTGATGGGAGGAAAATGATCTAATAGTTAGTACAATTACATTACGCTATACTTCTTCGATTTGTGTCTGTGCTATGATTAAAGCAAAATTGCAGAGTAAAGGACACAGTTTGATCTCGCCAGACATCCACCATGTTTATACCTTTTCAGAATGTCCACACCGGAAAGATGCAATGAAAGCCTGCCAACACAATAGTATAAACTAGGATAACGGCACAAACATTCATTTTAAAGCATTTTGAACGTGAATTCTGTCTTCAGTGTGTTTTTGCTATCTTCCCTTGATTATAAACTGGGATATACATGGGAATAATGGAATATACTTTCACTTTCAACTCTCTCCATGGAGTATAAACAGAATGGCAGAGGGAGAGAGAACTTATAAACTTTCACACCTCACCACACCTGACCAATCGCTGCAGGAAGCGGTCATGCCGGGCGCAGTGGTGGAGTCGGACAGTTACAAATTTTGTCCTTTGTTCTGACTCTCAGACAGGCATTTCAGAGGAAGCATACTGTGGCCTTAAGCTGTACACATGGATGGAATCATTAGAATTCCATTGAGACTCATTGGTTTATGAAGGGAAGAACATTAGTGAGGAAATACATGCACAAAGCTTGATTTTAAGCTGATGGAGCATTTACACGCTTGAGTAAATCGATTTATGCACAATCTAAGTCTGTAGCGTGGAATACACAAACATCAATTCATGTTGATTTCAATCTGAACTACGGCGTTTACACGATGATTGATTGATTGACATAGTGCCTTAATCAGATCAAAATCGAAGTTTTAATGTGCCTGTAAAAGTACTGAATCTGGTTGAAAAACTTGCATGTCATTACTGAAGCAACATCCTGTTTTCTGCAACATGCTTTTTGAATTAAAAGGCTTTAATATCTACTTTTTTTAATAGAACAAACTGTATCCCGAAATAAAGAACATAAAATAACATAAAATATCACAGCAATGAAAAACCTCTCAGCAAGTCTGCTGTGTTGTTCGAAAGCTTATGTTGTATTAAAATCCACTCAAACTTTGGCAAGCAGTAAATCAGTCAACAGTAAATGCCATCCTTTATCAGATCATAAAATCTGCTTGCAGGCATTTAATTTTTCCCCCTGTTGTTTTAACAAGGAAAGAGGCAGCCTAGAGAAACTGTGTTTTGCTTTTATAGAGGTTACAGGAAAGTAGAATGTGTGTAAACAGGGCTAAGCCAAGCACTTCTTATGGATTTGTTTTTGCCTGCGAGCGACAGTAACACGGGGGGGAGCTGATATTCTTGTGAAAGCAGGTATGAATGTTGTACAAATTTCACTTGACAGATGAATAAGGAAAGATTGCAAATGAATGTTTGTTTTCAGACAGTTACGACGCTAATGCTTCAAGGCAATACCTCCGATGCCAAAGAGGAGTCTCGCAGGGAACCCTACAAGACTGGAAATTAGGTTTAAAGCTTTGTTCACGTAGTATTAGATTAACCTTCGTATTCAGCCCTCGTTAGAGCGCTATAAAATGACAAACGCTCAGCCTCCCTTTGAAGGATGTTGTGGAGGCATCACTCAGCCGATCCACCTCCACGTGTAAAGATCTCAGCCGGTGTCGTACCCCCCCTTAACCTTAAGGGGCACTCTTTCCTCACTTCACACTTATTAAAGGCCTCTATCTGGGGTNCCCCCCCTTAACCTTAAGGGGCACTCTTTCCTCACTTCACACTTATTAAAGGCCTCTATCTGGGGTGAGTTGGCTAAAGAAAGGGTCTTGCCCAGCTCCTGCATCAGCCTCCCCTTCCTCGAACCCCCCCACCTGCCCCCTCTCGGCCTCTATAAACACTATTCACTATGCTCCCCTTTGCACTAGGTGAGGTCAGAAGTTCAGCCCCCAGGTTTTAACAGTTAAGGCTGAGCTGTGAACTTGTGACCTCCTGGACTGGGTAGGAAGGAGGGAGGAAGAAAAGGGGAGGAGGGGGAGGTGGGGGGATGGTCATCTCTCTCTTCAATGCAGAATGGCTGGATTTACAGCTGCATGCTGACTGCACTGCAAGCACAGCAGAAAACACCTGATAGCATCTCCTTGGGGGGGGGAACCACCCGACCTCTTTGTTGTCTCACTAACAGTCACCCCAGCACCATAAATCATGTTAATTACTTGACTGATGGAATAAATCTTTAAAAAAGTCAGTCTGTGGCAGCCAGGCTTGGAACAGAAGGTTCCCACAACACAGTTCTGCTTGCTCTGCGTTATCTGTCATCCCACAGTCTCTCTGTAATCTGTCCATTTGTTGTTGTCTGAGTGGGACTTTTGAAGAAGTGGACAGGCTGAGGGAGGCCCATGTGTTTCTGACACAGATACCTTCCAGTAATCCGTCTTCCTCTGGGTGGTCTCCCAGGCTGCATTTTAGAAAACTTAGATAATGTTGGACTGAGAATCAGCAGGTTGCAGAGTTAAAATGCAAATGATTGTTTGATCTTTCACAAAATAATCCAGGCAGCGAGAGAAAGTTTTGAATCATGCATGAAACACCTGAGAGAATGGTTTAAAAACTACATTTACACTATTATTGTGTGTATTAAAGAGGATTAAGTTATTTTTGAAAATATCCATAAATTACACATTTATTTTCCATGTCCATGGAACTGAAACAGTCCATCTCATCTCACAGCCACAGAGCAGCATGCCAAAGACATGAAAGGTCATTCATACACAATAACAATCCTTCTGAGAGTGCACTCGCCGGCTTGTGGGTAATTACAGTTCTTTCACTGGAGTGTTTTGTGTTTCGCTTTGCTTGTTCTGTCTCAAAAGCTAACAACCGCTCATTATTCACGGTTTGAGTTGGGCTTTTTTTTTTTCTTCCTTTGGCAGGGCAAATTACACACAAGAGTGACAGCTCTCAGAGAAAGAGAGGACCAACAGCTTCGCTGGGTTCTGGTAAGTGCAGGCTGAAATCAAGGGGGCAGGCTGACTGCAGCCCTGCAGGCTGTTGACTTTGTGGCAAGGGCAGCAAAGGTTTGGAGACATGGATTTACTGTACTGTTACAGTGCCCACTACAATAAAATACCTTTCATGGGAGTCATAAAGTCTCCATGATATACTGTTGTGAGATATACAGTGTAACCAGCACTTCATATCTGAAAAACTGTGCCATCAGTCCACTACAGGAGATTTTGAGTTTTTTAAGGATCCTGTCTTTAGGCCAGATTTAGGGCCGGTTTATGCTTAACATGGATGTGGACGTGATAGTAGATGCACGGAAAATGTGATGTAATTGCGGCCAAGATGATGGAGGCCCCATTTGAGGGTTGCTTGTGAGGGTGCGCACCACTTAAAATTTGACACAACAGAGACAGCATCTGTGTCAAATAAATACCCTTCCTTGATGACTGGCTAAGCTAAGACTGTCGGGAGGAAGGGGCTGCAGAGGTTGTCCTGGCTCTCACAATTCCTGAAAGAGCGAGAACCGTGAATGCCAGGACACGTGGACGGTCCTTTTTGGAGCCATCCGTGCCTGCACCAGGCCTTAAACTACATGTTAGTGCCACATACATGAATGGATGGTGGGGATTCAGGGTTCGTTTGAAGCTAATTAAAGCTTTCCATTTGTAAGATGCAGTACCTTCAAAACCCCATGGGGGCAGTAATGTAGACTTTTGTCACATTGGTTACAGCAATAACCATAAAAATAGTTGATAATTACAAGGAGAATCTACATCGGAGTTCTGTTGTCACTATTGCCACTTTTTCTTTTGCTTTTTTCGTAACATGAGTATCATTTTACTGGCACTGCTGACCGAAATCCTAAGTCGTTTTTTTTTTGGGGGGCGATTTTATGTTTCAGACTCAACACTGCCCCTGGTGGATACAGTATTTAATCCTTCAGATAGACATAACACATGCAATGTATGTGAACAACACTGCTCACATAGCAAAAGTGGGCGGATACGCAGAGTTAACGTCAAGTATACAGTACATCTGGTCTTATACTAAGATAGACTTTAAGGCCTTTATGTCCATTTAGAACCTCACTGGCACCACCCAAGGAGACTATATCAGTCCAGGCTTCACACGCAAAAGTAGATCTACATGCACATGCAGCCACACAGATCTACCAGCATGGCAAGTTTTGGGAATGTTTTTCCCTTGGAAGGATTTATGGTAGCAAACAGAGGTGTAATAAAACCCAGTGAGATATTTACTATCAGTGTCAAAGCTTATTATCCTGGGGAGGAAAAAGGGGTCAACTGAAAATACTTGCTGAAAACTGAGCATTGTCTCTTGTGTGAAAAGACAAAAACACAGTCTTTGTGTCACTGGAGTTCTAAAATCTCAAACAGTGAGGTCAGTGTTGAAGCATCATCAAACAACACGAATAAATGAGCAATTCACCAAAAGTATTTGATGTTCTGATTATTTTTACCATTGCATTTTGCTCACTGTGTACTGTTCAATTGCTATGCTATGGTCCATAACTTTCACTGTGCAGATGATCTGGCATCTTCCACTATTTAAAGTGTACACGAGGCAGCCGTGTAACATAAAGATGATATATACTCCATACAGGAGGGAATTTGTTGACGCACATGCCATTATCTGATACCGATCAAATGACTGAATATTTACTAGGCTGCATTCAACCTACGGCCCAGCCTTTGTACAAGCTTGTTACTCAACACATAACAAAAGAGGAGTGATAAAAATGTGATCGTGATCCATAAAACAAAATTGTTTGCTTGGTTGCATTAAGTCATCCAGTAATTACCAGATATAATCAATATACTCTTAATATAAGTTTACAAAAGTCAAGACATCATGTTACAAAAATGTTCCGAGCCCTTATGATAATGCTTGACAACAAAGCATTACTTTCTGCTTTAATTTTACTTTACTACTAGACCTTCAAATGCACATTTCCTCCTTACAAAGTCATTCTGATCCTGCTTCCCTTTAGTCTGTCTTCCCAGTTTCACATATGAGGATTATTGTGATAATGCAAGCCGATACCGGGTATTGATCATGGCATTTCCCTTGACTGCTTAAGAAAGGCTTGTCAATACAATCAAGCAAAAATGAATAAACCGTCCAACCGAGCTTCTCTGCAGATAATTAATACATCCAGAAGATTGTAGAAGCACAGAACTGTGCTGCGATGCTCAGTTTGAAGAGGAATATAATGGTGAAGTGTTGATGCATTCCCATTCCCACACAACTCCACTGAACCAGAGCCCATGAGCACATTCAATTATTCTTCTTCTAAGCCATTACAGAGAGAATGGCTAATATTATTCCCGCCTAATGGTGGATAATACACAATATTCAGGAGTTCAGCATACCGAGCATTTGCACAAGCTTTAGTAAAGGCCCATACTTAATCATCCATTTGGTACTCAGGGGAGTAGGTTGGAATAACCAGTAGCAACATTTCTAATGGCACTGAGGCCAAGCAACTGCACATGTTCTTCAGAGGAGCATAAATGCTTAGAAGGCAGAGTTTAAACTGTTGCTTTTGTTTGCAGAAGTGGTAAAATAATAAATTGAGCAAATGTGGTTTTGCTGTGATGGCTTGTGTATTCTGCATTAGCCTCCTGACTTAACATCAAGGACTATAAAAGCTAAACAAGTGGAATCAGAATGTTGCATAAAAAAACAAAGATGACCTAAGTTAGGCAAAGCACTACATGAATGTTAAAAGGCTTTTCCAGATCTTGTGTCCTTAATTTTGCTCCATCATATCACTTAAATAGATCACATTGGTTGACATGTCTTATCCATCACTGCATCCTCATTCATCCCAAATACATAATTTCTATGGGTGATATGTTGCAGTTCCCAATACATCAAGATTATTTATGGTTTAACATTATAAAAGTAAGTGCATAATTTATGGCTCTAAATTAATGCACTACCTTCCGTGTGCTGTCTGTTTTTCAGAGATCCAAAGTGAGATAGCCGCATGCCAAAAGTATGGAGCAATCCCATTTACAGCAGAGAGCCCACAGCAGCTTTGATTTATGGCAGTAAATTAAAAAGAATGAAAAATTTATGACAGCAATTTGTGGGCAGTCATAAAACTATTATAGAACTTTGAAGTGGTGTTTTGTCCTTTTGCATGTAAGTGATGCAAGATGAGCCGATGTTACAGAAATATAACTGTGCTTATTTGAAAAAGCCTACCGATGACTGGCTGTGCAAACAATGTGTGTGAAAGGTGGGAAAGATCTGACAGACAACTCTAATGAACAACACAGTTTTAGAAATCAACACGAATACAGCCAGCACACACTTGCTAAGTGTACATTCGAGCTGCCTTTTGCATGAAATTGTAGCCCCAGCTGGCATTTGTGTGGATGCCATGCCATGATTGAATGAAAGCCCATCCTTGACTGACAAATGATATATTAAGCTTTCAGTCAGCAGGGGGGAGCAGCCAGGCATGTCAGTTACCTGCTACAGCAGAAGCTCCACTTGTCAATCTGCCATTGGCAGGGCTAAACAAGATCTGAAATGTTAAAAGCCCTGCACACCATAGTTTTTCACTTCCTTGTGCATCCTGTGCACTTCGACATATCGGCCGTGTGACGGCTATGAATCAGTGTCTGCCATGAATGTCAGAGTATCGTATTTATAAGTGAAATACCATTTGTTAGGCCTGTGGGCATGCTCCTCTTGTTTCACAGAGGATATTATAGAACACCAAAATGACAGACAATTGACTCTTTAATATTAATGGAAAAGTGACCTTCACGAGGATGAATGCGTGATAGGGCATGCCGTCATGACGTGTTTTGTGTAGGCAAATGGGACATTCTAGTTTAAATGACTGCATTAAAGTTAGTATATTTACGCGTGTAATTATGTTGGTGTCGAGTCCATGTGTGGGCCATTAATAAAGATCTGAGTGTGGATGTGACGGAGGTCTATGAGCAGTGTTGGGCAGCTCTGAATGGCCCCCTCCTTGACTCTGACGGCGTTGATTATGGATGATTAATGGTGTAAAGGAACAGGGAAAGAAAGGTCATCTCCTGGGTTCTAGAGGGAGCAGCTACATTGGGAGTAATTAAGACACTTGTGTAAGCATGATTAATACGCACACACTGACACTGTATGCGGTAAACAAGGCAACCAGATGGCTGAGCTATGGATTTAGAGTCCTATTTATATGGGCAGAGCAAGGTATCATAGTGGCTGGATGACATGATTTTGCTATTTCATGCTGGACCAGATTTATCTTAGATAAAGTTAACATACCTGGTTTGAGGAAATTCATGAAGCGGTGAACAGGATCCGGCAAAACATGAAAGAGAGAACGCAAGAAATTAATATTAAAATCAAATACAGCACATATTTTTTTTGGAATGCATTTTAATATCCCATGTGTTCTGTTAAATTTGATTGGTGCAGCTGACAGGTCTACATATCATACGGCTATGGCAGTTCAGAGTAGCATTTGAAAATTAAGATGGGACAACCTGAGATGACCCATCACTGCAGAAAATCAATCAGCATCAATATGTTCCCACCACAGTCTCTTCTAAGATAGATCCATCAGCACATCCTGTAACTAGCTTTTCCTCATATTACACTACCCTGCATGTATCGTGTAGCATGTGCTCACGGGTAACACGCTGCACGCAAGCTACAGCAAAGCTTACATAGTTATCACCCTTAATGGATGCTAACGCTGGGAACAGAAGCAGTGGCAGCTCTTCTGAAATGGATCGTAGTATATTTTTTTTATCTTTAATTTCTCTTAATGTAGACAAATTATACTGTTAATTCAAAATTGGCACAAACTGAGATTATGTGATTTTAATTCGATTTATTTAGACATGTAAAAATCATAATTTGAGTAAGTACCTCTATGCTGCTCGACTCTCCTCATACTCCCATTTGAACCACAGAATCCTATTAATTCCCTCAATGTATACATCTTACTCGCATTATTGTCTACATCGCAATACAGATAAATCAGAGAATATATGCATGCATGTAATTACTGACTGTAGTACTTGTGTAAATGTATATATACAGTAGTTACTTTGCAGGGAGAGAGAGACATTACTTCACTTCATAAGAAAAGCAAACTTCTGCATATTCTGCTGTCGTTTTGCATTCCATTTCCCATTTACTGAAGAGATTTAAAGGTTTTTCCAAGCAGTCTGAAACAGACTGACGTGATCTAAGGTCCAGTTTACTAACACAGGAAATAATCATTATGTACATTGGGGTCCAATATTCTGAGAACAATATGAAAATGCTTCTATTTTGCATTCTTTTTGAATTTAATATAATATTTTTCATTACAAATGGTAATATCATCTTAACAATTTGAGTGAAAAGTTGAATCTTTAAAAAAAAATGTACACGAATATCAGAATATCGTAGTATTTGGTACGCCCCCCTTTTGCTTTAATGACAGCATCACTCCAGCTGGCATGGACTCCATAAGTTTGTGCAAAACCTGATGAGCCAAGTTATCCCAGCATGATTTGACAATGTTCCAAAGAGCTTCTTGTGATGTCAGACTTTGATTATTTCCAGATTTACATGGAAAACATCACAGATTTTCAATGTGGTCTCAGATTTTTGGACCCCATTGTATTGTACCTGACGACTGCACCGACCCCAGTGTTAGCAGTGTGAAAATACACTACACTGGTACTAGTGACAGTGTTTCTCTGCACACTACGCAATTAGCTTTATGATGACTGATGAAGGTGATGGTCACCAAGGACTCATACTAATCGTGCTATTAAAACAATAGCTGACAAAGGTCTTCAGCTTTAGCTCCTGTCTAACAGTCACTGACAGTAGACTAGAACAGCTATAATCTCTCTGACTGAAGTCATTATGAAGAGTTTTGGAGCTGTAGATGTTGAGAAGTTAGTGCAGCGTGCAGGGAACGAGGACTCTGTGGACACGTGTTAATACAAACCCACTGAGATATTTTGCAGCTGCGAGAGAAGCAGCTAATCCCCGCACTATTCTTACATCGCCTCTTCACTTCCTGCTACTCACCCACCAAAAAATAATTTAAAGTTCACGCATTCTTTTAAAGTTAGGTCAACGGGCCATTTAATGTCCTCTTAAATAGGCCCAGTAACAACTGATTTATGCACCCTGGGATAACCCACAGCTGTCTCTGCACCATACTTGTTGAGACAGAAGGTCTCATGTCACTGTCTTCTCAAGCTAATTGTAAGTGAGTTCCAACATCAGGCCTACAGTATGCTACCCGGCCTCCCATGTCAACAAAAAGAAGACTAACAGGGTTGACAGCCACCAAGCAGCTCCTCACACTAACCCAGAGACCCTCTGATGTGATAGTAACACAGAAGACAAAGGGATGGGCTCCATCTGGCCAGGAATCAGAGCCTTCAAAACCAAAAGGAATGGAACCGTGAAGAGAATCTGCATGACAGAGCCAAGAAGCACGGGACACCAGCCAACATAGCTCTGATTTGATAGGAAAGCAGTTTGCTGGGAAGATTACAATTGCTTGAATAATTCTAGGGCAATAAATTCAGAGTGTATTTTGTCTGTTTGGAGTTTTTTTTTTTTGTTTTTATACTTTCTAAGCCAAAGCGTTGTGGGTTCTAGTCTGATTGGAGGGTTTGAAATCATGTAGAAACAGTTATAACCGCTCATTCATCAAGAGCAATCCTGTTCAATGCATATTTGGACAATCTGGAAAACTCTTATTCCAGCGTTAAGATAGAAAGCAGGACTTTTTGCTTCCTAACACGAAGTGCACACAAATGTTGGCAGCTTATTTCCTGTTGGAACCCCGTGTCTCCTTTGTCCCATCCAAGTTTATTAAACCGCTGTCATTTCAATTGTTCTGCTGTAGAAAAATTATAATCCACCTGTCAACAATGACAGGGTGTTGGAAAACTTGGATAATGGATAGCGTAGAGGCCTGAAATTCCAACCAAACTGCTTACTGCCAAATAAAACTATTAAAGAATGACAATTCTTTTGCAGTTTATTTGAAAATTACACTGAACCACTACCACAATATAACCACAATCAATTTCCACAGCCAGACCTAGATATGAACGAGAGAGGGAAAATGAAATATTGACTTGTTTGGTAAGAGATTTTCTTCCATTATTGACAACACACTGAAAGGACCATACCGGTGGTTTTTGCATGTCTGCGCCCAATAAATACTACCCATATACACATTACTGGCAACGATCTCCCAAAGCATACGCCATTAAAGTCAACTTATAGAGATATGAAATGTGCTTGAGATAGGAAACCACAAGGCATTATAACTTCTTTTTTGTTATAGTTATTTACAGTATTTTTAGTTAAAAGCGCATAGAGTACTTCTACATTCAATGTAGAGGAATAGCGCGTTCAACGCTGTTGTATAAATTAGACTAAATAACAGTCTTACTACTCGGAAGTTAGCAAAATGATTTTGTTGCCTCTTCAATACTCAACCATCTAATTCATGATATCTTTTTGATATCCATGTTGGATAACTGTTTGTCTTCTGTCTTAATTTTCCTGCATTTTAGCTTTCGACTTCAACGTTGTTCGGCAGCTGAATGTTGAATCTCTGTTGTCAGTTCTTCGCCATAATATGTGAATGCACCACCGGGAAGAAATGTTAAAATTACATAACTATGACAAAACAAATTAACAGCATGTGGTTTGCTTATCTGAAGCGCATTTCAAGTCTACAAGTTGATTTTTTTTTTTAAGCATACTGAAAAACAATTTGAAAATGTACCACTCCAGTAGTATGCTGTGGGAGTTGATTGGCATTAATGTGGCTCAAACATGCAAAACCACTGGGAGGTCCTTTAACTATTTCACCATACTGCATCAGGACTCAGAGATAGTGGCCATATATTTGAGGTTACATTGACATTGAATTAATAATTTGATTCATGAGGCCATTCCAAGTTATTTCCATAGGTAATCAACCTTAAAAGGGAAACAGTCATGTCCACAATTAGAGATTAATGCTGTCGCTGGCCAACTTGTTCTCTGGCGTCATCAAGGTAATTAAGGAAAGATAAATTTGCACAGTTTAACATACCAGTGAAAGTCAAGTAAAAGACTTAGAATGGGTTCTGTGCAGAACAGACCAGATCTGCTTGGACAAAAAAAGAATAAAAGAAAAAAAAACTTCAAAGATAACGAAACTACTTGATGATAAAATCCATGACCTCTGCACTGTTAGCATGCTGTTAGCTGGCTGGCGTTAGTGAGGATTGGTTTTGTTCACACTCGGAGCAAATTCGCCAACAAACCCACTGACAAAAGCCGAGCAGGATTGCTTTGATCTCTGTGCCTCACTAAATCAACACCAGACAAGGTTCACGCAAAGGTCAGCAAAGTCATCTGATCATCACATTCCAAACCCAAGCATTTCATGACAGCCATTCACTGGTACAGGTTAAATGTCACCTAGAGTTCAGCCATGACGACGGAAGATGGACAAATTTAACAAGCCCCCAACGCAGACAGACGCAGATTAAATGGAAAATATAGAATCAAGGTAAATAAGTACGGGCCGCAATGTGGCTTTTATCCTTGTAGTTAGGTGATTTAGAACTGCAAAACATATGGCACCTTATAAGTTATTTATATTCAGTCATACACTGTTCAGTCTATTGTTCAAGAAACGGTGAAATTAAAGGACCATACTGGTGATTTTGCATGTTTAAGCCCAACAAATGCTACTCTCATACATCTTAAATTGCTCCAAAAAATTAAACTATAATAGTTTCCTTTTTTCCCCCTCAAATCTCCAAATCTTTCAAAATCAAATGTTCAGGTTACCCACCTGAAACTTAAATATTTTGCATTCTAACACGTATGTCTGGATGTAGAAGGGACGGTTGTTTTTATTTTCTGTATAAAAACTTCTCCTGGGACTATATTCCCTGGCAGAGACATACATTATCTTCCATACAGCTCCATGTTGGATCGGTTAAATAAAGTTACTTTGACAAAAACAAACTTAGTAGTCGTTATGTTCACTGTGATGGATTAATTATCTCATACATTTCAAGTCTCTAAAAGTTTAGTTTAATAGCGTACTGGAATGAAATGAAACTAATGGCAGCCTGGACGGAAGGAAAAACAATTCTAATATTTACCGTAAAGTCGTATATTTAGGAAAATGATTATCAGTAATGTAACATGTATGCAGGTTTTAAATATTGGGCTCAAACATGCACAGTTGCCTGTATTGTCCTGTAAAAATGACTACACAAGTGACACAAATTCAGAGAACCTTTACTGTATATACTAAGGAAACAAAAGTTAGACTTAAACTGGCGTGAGTTTACATCACTTCACACCGTTTAAACACACTATAAACACATTTACCGGGCTTTGATACTGAGCAGAGACAAGCGTCGCTCCAGTAAAACCGTCAACGTTCAGATCACACAAACACAGAGACTCCCTGCACTATCCAGCCATTTACACAGGGTCACTCGTCTTCACAGGAGACCAAACCTATCATAACACAGCTGTGTGCACAGACCTCCTTTGTATTCTGAGAAAAGAAATGGGGGTAAAAAGATGATCCAATTAAAGTTGTATATCATTCTGCTCTGCTCTGTCAGTGTGTATTCCTCTGGCTCTATTAGAAGCCGGTGTAGCTCTGTAATTACACCTCTCCCTCTGACAACCTGCATGATTGTTTTCCTAACACTGTATTACTTCGTTAGTACTTTCCAATGCGCGTTATTTTTAAACTGTCAGTCCGGCTCGACTCATCCCCCCGATCTGCACTCGTCTGTTTATCATAACAATCATTAATAACTGTCACTTGCCAACGTCCATAGAACAAACTCATTGCCTCATTACCATGTTGCAGCGTTTGTTCCGGCACAGCGCCTGTGTATCGCTCACAACAGGGCCAAGCCAATTACTTTGCCGAAATGGAATCGCATTAATCAAAACTTAACAAGGTGGCAAATTTAAAGATATCACATTGCAAAAGACAGCATAACTAATATGTCACTGTCACAGCTGCTGTGTAGGTATGCAGCAGGCAGGGACTAAATATATCGCCTTCCAGGGTCCATATGAATTCTGACATTTCATATGATCTGAAACGTATCAGAGACAGCGCTGCCTGCTTCTGATGACTTCCCCCTGTCTCTCCACTCAAAGAAAAGAAAGAGGAACAGAAGTAGAAGCAAGAGAAAGAATAAACAGTAAACAAATGAGTTAAAGAACCATACTGGTGGTTTTGCATGCTTGATCCCTATATATACAACCTGCATACACATTACATTATTGAAATCATTTCCCAAAGTACAACTGGAGTGGTAAATATTAGAACTGCAAAATCACCGGTATGATCCTTTAAATAAATCAGAACAGAAGTAGAAATAATGAGGGCAGTAGAGGAACAGGAAGAGAATACATGAGAAAAAAGGAGGGAGAAAACAGGGTAGGCAGCAAGGGAGGCACTTAACAGCAAGGAGAAATGGCTGAGAGTGAGGAAAGGTAAAGAAAGAAGCATAAAAGAGGGAAGGATAGAGGGACGGACAGGGAGAAAGCAGTGAGACAGAAAGGTGGAAAGGGAGGAGGAAGCGCTGAGCGTGTCTCAGAGAGCGCCAGCAGGCGGCAGTTCATCATGTCTCCCTTCACAGAGACGTTTTCTTTTACACTTTAAATGATGATACTCATCAATCACGAGCTGACAGCTGCATCAAGCCAGCTGCAAACATGCAAAGGCCAGCAGTGTGAAACCTGCTGACGCCACCCATCGCTGCATGCAGGAGGAATCAGTCAGCCGCTCGGCCTCCGCCCAGGATTTATCTGCTCTCACAACACACCCGCTCACTTTGCTCTCCGGCAAACCCAAAGCAAATACAATCCATTTTAACCAAAGCACCTCGTACAGGTTTGCAGAGTGACACACAAGCACGCACTAGTTATTATTATTCTTATTGTTGGTACTCTGTTTTATTTTGTTAAAGATACACTACTAGTATTGATAATAATAATAATATGATTGCACGTGTTAAACAAAATTAAATATGTATACAGAGAAAGCAGTATATGTCTTAGTTAACCAAATTCACACACACAACACACACTGACTAACTGAACAATGCATGACTGTGGACTAGAACTTTTAAAGGACCATACTGTTAGTTTTGAATGCTAAATACTACACACACACACATTATGTTACTGACAACCACTTTCCAAAACATAAAACCATATTTTAGTTTTGCCAAATTTCCTAATATTTCAAAATCAAATGTCCAGGTAATAAACCCACCTGAAAATTCAATGCTTCACTTGCTAACATGCAAGACAGTAGAAGGCACTAGGCCTGAATATCATATCATTCATGACAATACCGGTATTTTTTTTTTAACATGATAAAAACCTCAGGTACAAGATCCCACCAAGGAAATATTTTTCAAAGACGGCTCTACCAGCACTATATGAACAGTGTTGTAATATCCTCACTGTTACACTATTTGAGCTCATTTTATTTGCTGAAATCTAGCATGCGATGTTAATTTAAGCTATTGTTTACAAATTAAAATATGTAAGAATTATTTTGTTTTTTCTACTACTACTGAAGGGAAATGTTGTGCGCCTACCTTTATAGTTTGTTGTACATTTTTGCAAAGTTGTAAAACACTAATAACTCATTGTTCAGTGTTAGATTGTTCATATTGTCTTGAATATCATTATCGCAAAAATGTCTTCAGACAGATATCGTGATATGTATTGTTATCACAAAAATTCCCGGAAATATTGTGATATTATTTTAAGGCAATAAATATCATTCCCCCGAAGAAGGCAAGGTCATTTTAATTTCTTAGTAAAAGCAGTCTTCTCCTGGGACTATATTCCCTGGTGGAGACATACATTTTCTTAGGTGTGTAGCCCCGTTTTAGTTTAAATTAAGTAACTCTGACAAAAATGTATCTGTTGTTTTGTTCGTTGTGTCTCTACATGTTGATTCTTATAGCATACCAGAATGAACTAAAACCAGTGCAGTCTGGAATTGAACATGTATGCAGATTATCATGATCAGACTCAAACTTGCAAAATCACCGGATTGGTCCTTTAATATGACTGCCACCAGTCATAGCTGCAGGTCTTGAAGGGTTGGATTCTATCTATCATCACACACATCAACAACCACATAGCCTTACCTTAAATGATTTAAAAATATCTATTACAATAAATCCTGTGTTTAGTTGAATATTAATTGGTCCTGAGAAAGAAAACTTTGGATCCTAACACATTGTTATGAGAAGGTGTTGGGAGTATAGATTGTAATTGACTTTTACCGTGAATAATTAGGAATTAAAACATGGTTACGGGATCTCTTAGTATTTTTTATGTGCATTATACATCCATCATTTGGAGACAAAAGGCGGTCCTTGGTGCCAGAGGTTATCCATGCACAGCTCATACACACTACTGGTCTTAGATTACTCCCTCCAGACATCTTTCACTTTCTCCTCCTCCTTCTTGTCCTCCCTTTTATTTAGCATTCTTACTGACTGCTCATTTCTCGTGCTCAGACGGGGGGGGGGGGNGGAGTCGAACAGAGCCAAGCAGATGGATGCGAATTCAAAGTTTCCTGATCTTTAGCAGAAGTTATGGAGGGTTATCTTTGGCTGTATATCTGGGCCCTGGCAGCTCTCCCCTGGTGATGAAGGATTAAGCAGCACAGCTGTCTCTTCCCAGAATGATGCAGTGCAGTGCTCCCCGACACGACAGCATCACTTAATCTTAATGTCCGCTCCTCCAGCGCAGACGCACAGGACAAAGCCAATCAGCATCACATGCCACGGGGATGGACCCTGCTGCCTGGCCCGGGAGTCTCTCACCCTCAAAGGCCGATTAATCAACTTCAGACAGCCCAGTTCAATCCCAACCACAGCTCCCCCTGCTCTGATACACTCTGTTCTCTCTCTCTCTCTCTCTCTCTCTCTCTCTCTCTCTTTCACACACACACATACACACAAACACACACAGTCTAACTGTTGTGATGTATAGAACAGGGGAGGGCTCCCATGCATGAACATTTATCAGATTGCAGTCCACATTATGCATGTCTTTGTACTGTTAGTGAGTAAAGAGAGGGAGGGAGGGAGATGGGGGGGGGAGATCGAATGCTTACACCTTATTTCTGTCACAGGCCACCTATTTGTTGGGAGATCACAATGGTCTGAAACCTTACAGAAAGCGGGGCTTAAGGAATAACGACTAACGACTCTGGGAGGTCCTCTGCAAGGATTTAAATCTGATGATATCTGAGCCGTTACAAGGAGACAACACTCTCCCTCTCGTTGCTGTCTTAACTGCTTATTTCAGATGATCGCTTAACAACCTGGACCCAGATCAGAGGCTTGGATTAATGCTCGTGGCACAAAAACAGACCAAAGAAAATGGCTTGCACTGCCCCGAAGAGCGTAAACAAGAGAAATCCTCAGAGAATCTCCTTTGACATATCAAATCCAATTCATCAAGTTGCCCAACAATTATTCCACTTCCACAAAGACAGACATGGAAATAATATGCATGGCGAAATGATGTTTGGGAAACACACCCGTGTGTATGTTTATGATGTCCTGCAGAGCCCCGGATATGTGCAGATATAGAATATTAGTTCCATAAGTTATTCTCAATTGCGTCAGTCTCATTACCCACGGGCATTTCCTGTTTTCAGGAAATGATGAACAGTATTTGTGCTTCAAATAGAATAGTGGGATGTATACAACATTAACACAGGTCTCTCTCTCTCTCTCTCTCTCTCTCTCTCTCTCTCTCTCTCGTCCTATACGTAAGGCCTGTATGATTTAGGAGAGCTAATTTAGAGCAATAAGCATTGAACACCATGAAAGCATCACTGCACGACTAGTATACAGGATGACCTTGAATAAGTAATAAAGCAACATAATGGGGTTCTTTATCTGAACAAAACTCTAATCTTTCTTTCATAAACCACCACAGTATCTAATATATGTAAGCTTATATAGTGCCTTAATAAAAAGCATAAAAGGGGAGAGGTTTGCATTATTGTATCTCTTTTACAACTAAACTGCAATTCCTAACAGGAAACCACATGAAGGTTTGACAATATAAACCTCCTTTTATTGTAATAGAGCTGGTGGTTATAAACAAAACAAATTCATCTTATTGGTTGTGCAATTTTAGTACCGTTATGAAATGACTTCTGGTCAGACATACAGTATATCAGCGTAATCTGGGCTCCATTTCTTTATATGTCATTTTCAATCCCTTCACAGTGCAGCTTCTTAATCTAATAAGATCTTCAGGAAATATGATATTCACCAAGCAGCACTGGTCATTTACACAGTTAGGTTGTTTCTACCATGGTAATTGCTGTTGGCAACAACACAGAGTCCTGCTCCGGCAGTTGTAATGGCGTTTAAGAGTGATATTGTGGTGTTATCGTACAGGCTAGGGGAGCATTTTGGCTGAAGTGAACAGAGCCATTGGCAGATCCCGATCAGAGCTTTTCCATGAGGACCTCCCTGAGTCAAACGGAGCAAAAACCAGAACACGACTTGGAAAAATAAATCTTTTAACTATGGGACACTCCGCCGCCAAACTGGGCAATTTTCTGGGCATTATTATGATTTTATGAATGGTGTTTTCCTGGAAATAAGGGTAGACATGGCAACAACATGAACAAGGATGTTGTGGTCAGTTCCGTCACAAGGCTTGGATGGTTCCACTGAGATCCTGGGGAAACAGGAACACGGCGTGGTTGGGGTGCAGAGCAATATTGCCAATGTTGTGTCAACTGTGGAGGATATTTACTGTACAGAGCACTTAAGTCTTCTTGTTCATCTTCTCCTTTCCAGGTTTCCTCAACTAAAGCCTGGATAACACTTTAAATTACAGGCTGATAATTACACTGGAAAAAGAAGCGGAAAAATGTACTTATAACCAAGTAAAAATAGACATATTGAAAGCTGTATATAACGTTAACACATTGGAATGGCTAATGAGTAATATCTCATAATTACTTAGTATTTGTGGTGGTTAAAATTATGTATATTGCTAAATAATTACCAGATATGTTACTGATTTGGTTACCATGACCACAAGAAGCAGTCTTCCTGATCCAACTTCATCTAGCTTTGCATTCAACTTTACATTCACGACCAATTCATTACAATACAGCTACTAGTAAAAACACCATATATAATGTGGGATTTTACTTTGTAATTGGGTCATTCTCAAAATATGGTGACTTTATGACTTTTTTTGATTTTTTTTTTTTCAGTAAAATTTGATGGCAGTTTTTCCAGCACTCAGCAATTTCAAATAAATTTAGGAAAAAACATATGCAAAACTATATAGAGTGAAACTATTCATTTTATTTAGGAAAATGTTATGTTAAACAACTGTGTAATTAGGGGTTTCATAAAAATAAAAAGTTTCATCACTACAAAATCAAGGGACATTTTTGTCACTATTTTGAGAATGACCCAATTGTCAGATATTAGTGAATAATTTATAATAATAATTTCTAATACTATAATACATCTAATTATTTTCGGTCATTCCTGAGTAAATAATAACCTCACCTTGAATCTCCCAAAAGCCATCTGGGATTATTATCTAGTAAATTTTTGAAATTAGGCCGATGGCAAGTTCAACTATTCAGTAAACAGATGAACATAACTGGCAGTTATTACTGGCAGTAAAAACAGATGAAGGCCAAGAGGACAAAGACGCTCAGTTCTGAGAGACGTTAAGTCAATAAAATGCAACTATGAGCCACACTACATATATAGCTACATACTATCTTACACACACACACACACACACACACACACACACACGAATGGATGGATTATTGGATATTATAAAATAAGGACATGTCTGCACTTAGACCACAGTTCCAAAAATCCCAGTCTAACGGTACTTGAGGCCTTCCGGAGAATGCTTTCCGTGCACTGTATCCATGATGTAGTGGAGATAATATAAGCGCCTGCCTAAATATTACTCTGCCATTACACTGTTATAGATTTCTACTAGCAGTGTGAAACCATCAATGGTCTTCTAACGATATGATGATAGAGCCGGGACATAGTTCCATTAATTCATCATTCTATATTCTCCTCCACAGCTTCCAGAGACCCTGCTAATACAGACATCATCTCCTGTCCCACGCACATAATAAAGGCCTGTCAGATCCACAGCGTTATTAATTAGCACTTCTCTGAGGTGAAATTCAATCAATTGCAGGCCCTCTGATAGCTTTTTAGCGGGTTATGCAAATCGGATGTGACCAAGCCCCGCCACTGCCGCCGTGAACGGCGAGGAGAGAGCCTAATTACGCTGCGCAGTCACTGTACGGTTTCCTTTCCTCCTCCTTCTCCTCTTCTTTGCTCCTGTCACGGAGCTAACACATTCATCACTTTAACATTTGAGCTCTCCGAGCTCTGATAGCATCAAGGAGGGTGAGAGANGGGGGGGGGGGGGGTCTTAATGTTCATTTAATTAGAATTAGACATATGGTGTATGGAGCAGAGAGGGTGACAGGCCCTGCAATGACTCACCTGAGGGGAATGGAGAGACAGCACTCAGACACCATGAGATCATAGGAGTGTAATAATGGATGGATGAAGGTATTTGATCTGAGTGGATTATCTGCATACATCTATTTGGAAAGCCCACCTACATGCTACACTGTTAGAGTGTAGCATGTAGGTGGGCTGTTACACCGTTTCCATAATCCACAAAACATGCTACAACACTGACCCAAAAAGCCATAAAACAGCATCATCCTCAGTGACTGTAAAGACAGATTTTAACTATGGCTACTCTACAGCCATTCATCATCGCAAATGCACCCTCACACGAACACATGCGCGCATGAGGATGGCTAATGGCTCCAAAATCTCTCCTGGAAATCCATGCATTTTTCATGTCGCCATAAAAGGACTGTCTGTGGCAAAGCTAACGGCGTCGGACACTAATTGATCTGCGCCTTTAATGTGTGTGAAACAAGGGAGTGCAGAGCAGTGCTGCAAAACTGTCACCTCAGCCTTTTTCCACTAATGCAGCCATAAATCCCGTGGCCGTCGCCCCCCTCAGTCAAATGTTTTCATTACTACCATATCAGTTTTATTGAAATTACTGACATCTGCATGTTTCAATAATTGTAGGTCCTGCAAAGCTGTTGTAGCAATTTTAAAGGGGAGGCCCCGCTCTGCATTCTGGATCAATTTTCTGCTCTCGAGGGACAAGAGAGGGAATGTGGTATTGGAAAAGGCACAGAGGTCCTGATAGATTGTGTGATTACCCCGTGACGGAGACAAACAGTTTAATCCGGTGTAAATCGGCAGGCATAGCGTGAGATTGTTTTATACAGAGATGTAAATTGCATTGTCAAAATCAGTCAGTCATCTTCCAGGTATGGCGCTTAACAGGAGCCACTTTGGAATGAGAAAGACAAACACTTATCTCACTCTGCAAACCCTGGGGGGAGGCACGGAGCCACCTGGAGCTAGCTCTCTCTTTGTGAGGACAAAACACTGTCAAATGAGCGGAAGCACAAATACCTGCTGAATAAGGTGTTTGGGATTTATCAAAGCTGAAAACTATGACACAAATTTGTACATGCAGCCCGGCTCGATGTAGGTTCTTATCATTTCACTGTAATGGGATGGCACTGCAGTGCAAAACAAACAACAACACAACCTAATATAATAGACAGTATGAAACTGCTGGGTTACAGCAGCAAGGTAATGCATGTGTTCCTCCTGTTTGAATTATCTACGGCCTATCTATGCATAATGCATACCGGGATGGGTCTCATTATTATGGCGTAGCAAGGCAAATGAAATATCCCTGGAGTTTTCTCAGCGACACAGTCCACTAAATCAATGCAGCACTTTGATAAAGCTGTGTGTCTAGATAATAAGTCAGCAATAACTGCTTGCAATCATTTCATTAGGTACAGTATGGATGATACATTTAGGGAAATGAGAAAAAGAGGGTTCAGCCTCTAATGTGGAAAGTGCTGGCTGTGTGCCTGTGGATGCGGACTGTGGCTGCACCGGGCCTCTACTTAGGTAGCTACATTGCTTGAGAATTTAAGGTCTATCTGCTGTATGTTTCTATATGATGCACAAGTATTTCAGCATGTGCACGAGCGTGTGTGTTTGGTGTGAGTGGGACTAGACTGATGAGGCTTTAGTATATCTGTCAGGCTGAGTTTGGGGACTGGAGGAGTAGGCGTGCGGGAGCCGGTGGCCATACATCTCTATTACACTAGATGGTCACCACAGTGGCCAGCTGTTTATTCTCATTAGCTCACATGCTAGCCATCCAAACCAACTCTCTATAGTACTGCACAAAGCCAAGTGCATTGCAGTCCAGTTTAATCCAGTCCAAAACACTTCCAGCCACATCTTAAAGGTTTTTTTTTTTTTCTTTTTAGTGTTTAGTCAATGTGTTTTTTTTAACATGGAGAATATCGGGAAAAGCTGCATTGCAACAGCAGGGAAAAATATCCACAAAAGCAGAGAAAGTGTATTGGCAAAAATCAATACTGACAATCAATTCTACCTTACAGCTGCTCAATAATTCCTCCCATATTTCCCTGACGTGGCTGGTGAAGAATCGCACGTTTTGGGCATAATATCCATTTTCTACATGACAATACCTGTCTTTCCTGTGTTGAAGAAAATGCAGGCGTGTGACAATGGGGTAGAAATGTTAGCAGGCTCTCTTGGCGTGGGATATGAGGGAAAAAGCTGCTTTTTCATAGCCGTGCACAGACAAGGCTGCAGTGAGAAAAGCTAATGGCTATGATTAATGACAAAGGGCCAGAGGAGAGCCGGGACACAGACGCTACATATATCATCCTCTCCCATCAGTCTGTGCACCTCCCAGGACCCTCTCGGCAGAGGAGGGGGGGGGGNGGGGGGGGGGGAGGAGGAGTGGGAGAGCAGGCTGGGAGGAGGGGTGGAAGTGAGAGAGAGAAAAAGGGAGAAACAGAGAGGAAGAGGAGACAGAGTTATCTACTCCCAGTCCTTTACACGCAGGAATTGCTTCTCTTTCTTCTTGAGGGAACGTGAAAAAAACAAGTGACAAAGAGGCGATAAGGTGAACAAGAAAATGGCGTGTAAAATAACTGGGAGATATTTTGTGAGAGAGAGAAAAAGAAAGAGAGAGAGAGAGAGAGAGCGAGCACCCTGTGATCGTTGCTGATTTCAGGCAACTTGACTCTTCGCATGCTGAAGCCACATTTCCAAGGTCTTATCTGCCATATGGTCTTCCCTGTTTAGATGATTTATTAGGTGAGGAAAAGCACACTGATAAATTTTACTGTGTTTCCCTGCATAGGCAACCCGTGGTGTCAATAACAAAACTCAGGCGTCTTTAATAAAAACTTTTAGTACCATCTATTTATGAGTCGCTATAATATTACACTGGCAAAAAAAAGACAAAAAAAATTATCTCCGCTTCTCACGCACACTACAAAAAAAAAAAAAAAAAAAAAAAANGGGGGGGGGGGAGAGAGAACAGATCATATCCATATGTCAGCAGCTCCTGAGCACCCTGCCTTTAACATGGAGCTGGTGTATTTCTGCTTAATTGAAGCATTCAGCTGTTTACAGCTCACACAAAAACAGCAAGGGTTTATTTATGGCCAATTATAGAGTAGTGTTTTGAATGAAGGAGGCCCATTATGGATTCCAGCCCTTTTGATTCTAATTAGTCATTGTGTTCAGGTTTTGGTTTACATGCCTGATTTACTGGGGAGTAGGCGGCGGGGGTGAGAATTAATTTTCTATTAAACAACATATTCGCGTTACTGAATCAGACCAAAGCTTGCTGAGAAACAAGACATGAAAACAATAACTGGAGAACAAACTGCTGTAATGCTGCAGTGCTTACATCTCAACTCTGCTTTTTATGTGCACTCATAGAAATGAAGAAATTAAAAGACCGGGCTGTAAGAACAACACAAATCTGGCTGTTATACTCTGTTAGCCAACTCCAACTGCTACTATAATTCACAGTGTTTGTCTTGATCGATTTAGTTGATCCTAAAATCATAAGGAAGTTTTCATTCTGCTTGAGACAACATTCAATCATTTCTTACAAGGCTGTGCCATATCACATTGTTCATGGTAATACAGGCAGAATTTTTATATGATAAAATTTGCCACGCCAGGATTTTGATGATAATGCGTGAAGACCTGTTGATGAATGTTCACATTATGCGTAACAAGAAGAAACAAAGCAAGCGCACCCGAAAGTAGCTCAGTTAGCACTTGACGCATTAGTTCCTAAAAAAGGGAGCTATCTCGGTTGTTTGGAAATTGTTCAGCTATTGGCTAACAGCCAAAGCTGGAAACAAATTTGACTCTCCACAAAGAAAGTCAAAAGTCACGTGAGGAGGCTGACTTGCAACGCAAAGCAAGAAGGAAGTGATTCTGACTCAGCCAAGCATGATTAAGTGTTAGCTAGCTGTACTCCCTTTGATGGAAAAAGTAAACGTGTGGAGAAGTTAGCAAAGTGGTGACTTGTTGCGATGTTTGAAAGGCGTTAGCCTTGTTGAGGTCCAGTTGAGGTCTTTCCTCAACAACAGGCATTGTGGCGGATTTGGACTTCAGAGCGTAAATAAGTGCAGCATCATTGATGCTATTTAGCTCTGGAGAGAAAAGATCAGCCAAAGATCAGCTCTTAAGATATCATCAGTCATTTCAATTGGTGATATTTATGTTTTACACTATTGAAGAGTCGCAGGTTAAGCTATTTTGAGTAACTGTTACATCATTTGATCGTACTGTATTTTTACAGTTTGCGAGATCATATACCTGCAATCACCAATATAATGTTCAGTATTACATTGTTCATGTCATCTTGAATATTACTGTAAAAATACTTTGAGATATTGTGATATTAGTTTAAGGCTATATTCCCCACCTTTAATATATTATATCAAGCCAATGGTTCTCAAACTGTGCTACATGTACTACAGATGGCACTTGAAGTGCTCCCTTGTGGTACCAGATGACTGGCAATTTGTGCAGACACTTGAAACAACTTAAATCTATGTTATTGTGACAAGTTATTCAGAAATAAAATGGGTTTAATTTAGAAAAAGTTATTTTTATTATTGTTTTCATAGAAATTTTTTTTTTTTTCACTCTGTCAGTACAGCACACATGCAGAAATGAATTTTTCTTGTAATTTTTCTTAGTTGATGAGGTGCTGCTACTACTGAAATACACTAAAACCAAAGAAATCTGGATTATAAGTAACTTATAAAAGTGACTGCTATTTCATTACAAATTTGTGTATCAAAAGGTGAAAAAAGAACTTTTTTTTCTTCGCCATGCATACCTTAAAAACTGATGACAAGCATGAGCTATTCATTACAAGAAATCGGTTTGCTAAACCTGAGCCCACGGTTTCCCAACAAAGAACTGTTAATTTGCAAATGAATGGGCGTAAGGAGCACCTTTAAGCTTCATCTGCAAACCAAAGCTAGCCCTTTGATGTACAAATATCCTACATTTAACAAGTTAAAGTCACAAAGGTCAAAGAGGACAAAATATTGCTTTACAAAATCAACATCAATATGCTATCAGAATTCTACACAAATGCTCATTTTTATACTAAAATAAAATCCAGCATGACCTTAATATGATTGGTTTTTCTGTTTTTCTGTTATGAATACATAAACAGCACAGTTCTACTTTGTTCCTCTTTTAAAGCATTTTGACTTATTTATGGTGACTGTGTAGCAATTAATATTACACAGGCGGCATTGTCATTTTTCAAGCCATTTCCCAGGAAATGTTCTACACCCCATAATGGCCCCTCTAACGCTGTAGCTGTCATGTCCTGGACAGCTGCATTTTTACAAGACAAACTCAGGCACGTCACATTCATCTCTCTGTGGACTAACTTGCTGCTCATTGCCACACGATAAACACACACACGCGCACAGGCACACACAGGCCAAGGCCAGCAGCTGTTAATAGCTGCTTGGAAAACTTTGATTAATATTTCACCCCTTGGTGCAGGACTGCTGAGCGAGTGTCACCTTCCAAATAGTGTCCCATGAAACCTTCTCTTTCCGGACTATACTTTGCCAGGTTGAGATGATAAATCTGTTAGTAAGATCCCCCAAAACCTCATCAGGCTAATTACAGCGTAGCCAGCCACGCAGCTCAGATGCATGTCCATGTGTGCGTGCCTGTGTGCACACATGTTTGGGTGGGGGTTTGGATTGTAGCCAGGTTAGCAGTGCTGGAGCATGGCAAGCTATGTAAAGAAATTGAGTCCTCACCCTTCAAATTAAGGAGCTCTCAAGCAGAATTCAGATCACCTTCCTCATGTTCATTCCCAGCATCTGCCTGCTTAGAAACCTGAGGCTTTGGTCAAAGCTTTAAATCAGCGGAGGAGCCGAACCTGGTCCATCACAGGACAGGGAGCTTGGCTGTGATACGTAACAAACACAAGCATGAAGGGTGTGAAAATGTGGCTGACACACCTGGATGTAAACACTATTGCACCACTGAGAGCATTTTTTTTTCCGTGGCTGTTGCCATTAAATGGAAGGGACAAGGTGACAAAACCTTGAATCTCAACATCATGTGTTTCACAACTACAAAATGCAGACAAGAAAGGTGACAACATCATTAAGCCAAAACAGAGAGCAAAGAGGAAAGATATTAATATAAAATGTATAAAAATTCTACTTATATACAATCTTTCATATGGATTAATTAAACCACACATGCTTAACATCCGAGGTAATGATTATTCACATCAAAACACAGAACGAGAGGACATGCTAATGACTTGTAATCAATAATAACCTGTTTCCTTCCATCTGCTCCCACAGACTGAAAATGACAACACTACCAATAATACCACAAAGGCATGTGTATGGGAGAAATATGAGCATATTTGTGTCATCCCACATCTCCAGGTGTGTACGCTGCAGCAAGGCACAGCTTCTCTGTCAGCTGTTGTCTTTTGTTTCCACACACCTCACACTGCTTGCAGCACCTGTCTTTCTCATGCCTCTGTGAAGGTTGAGAGGAAGGATAGAGGATGGAGAAGGTGGGTGTCACCTGGGGTCTTTTGACTGAGAGAGGCTGTCATGCCCATCAGTGCCCCAGCAGGCCCGCCAATCACACACAGGCAGGCCCACGCTGAGACAAGTCCAGAGAAAACAAGCAAACAAGACAACAATCGGCAACAATCTTTAAACACACTTGTCATTCTCCTCAGAGAAATTTCCATTTCAGCTATTTAAGTGGCGCATGAAAACGCGACAGCCATCGCCAACGATCTCTAAACACAACTCTGGTGTTCTCCCTCCTCGGAGAGATTACGGATTTCCAGCCATTTAGCAGACAATGAGAGGCATCTGCCGATTTATGGGATTGGCACAGCACGTGTTGGTATGTCGCAGCCTGACTGGGTTGAGCGTGGTGTGGTGTGTCATTTTTGGGCTCGCTGTTGCTCAACATCAAGAGAAATCGATGGCGTCTCCACAGGGGCAGGGAGGCCTGTGGAATAGAGGAGCTTCTCAGGTCTGTTTGAACTCATTTTCTTTTCTGGGCGGTTGCCCCCTTGCTCAGCCCCCTAAGGCATCTCCCTCGCAGCAGGCCCTGACAGCTTGACACATTGACAGCTGCCGCTGAATGACAACTGATTTGTACAAATTTCAAGCCTTATAAATCTACCTGTCACAACAAGAGCATAAAAGAGCTCGGACCCAGCAGGTAATTCGGAAGTGGTGGGGGAAAGAAGAAAAAAGGCCGCTTCCTCCTCCTCGTCTTCTTCTCTCCTGACAGCCCAGCCTGAGAGAAAAAGACGGAAGATAGAGAGAGTAAAAAGACAATGTGGCTGTTTTTTTTGCTTTCTTGCCAGTACACCATCGTCCTCTCCTCAGGTCCACTTTGAGTAAGAACTGGTGAAGCCATTCTCTTGCCGAACGGGCGATCATTCGTCTCATTTAGAGCATTTAGAGATTATAAAGAGTGGACTGAAAATGGAAAAGTGCAATTTTGTTTTACACCAACATTAAAGCAGCACCACCTGCTACTCACAGGATTATCACATCAGTCTGCTTCTCAAGGCTCTCACTGGGTAAACAAGCAGCCTCTTTTTATGGTATTTAAACAATATCCAGTACGGCTCTGCTGCAGCACCACTACCTACTCCAACCCCCCCCCCANGGGGGGGGGGGGGGGGGCAGAAGAAAATCAATAAGAGTGACAAACAGAAAAACGAGTTTATAATTCTGAATGAGTTGTCTTTCTCATTTTTAAAGGGATGATGGCGCATCTATCCAGGCTATTCATGGCATGCCAGTGATTCCTTTCAAATGTAAACGTTTCTGTGATGAATAGTCCTTAAACTTACTTCTAAATATAATGGTAATATGCTGGTATATGGCTTTCAAGTCCTGCCAAAGCTCCTACACGTTCTGTCAGCAGTTCATTAAGATAAAACAAAGCGATCAAATGTCTCATTCTCCCCATGTTTGGCATCACTTTGTGGAACAATGAGAAGCAGATCAGGTGATAACAGCAAAGAGATCATCCAGGCTCTCTGTTTGCAGGAATCAACACGACTGTTAAACAGGAATCGCATAACTGACCGATGACGTCTCCTGTACTTGTTTACCGCTGGTTATGATGAATGTCAGATTGCTCAGCAATGACTGGGACCAGGCTAAATCCCTGGAGTGGATTGCTTCATGTAAATTCCTCTTCTGCACTGTTTGTATGCAATCTGACACTTGGTAATATGTGTTTTGTGGATGGTGTGAGCCCGTTAAATTACTGACTGCTACAATTATCAGAAAGTCAGCATGCAGCAACAGCAGGCAAATACAGTCAAACTTGAGTAGGTACATACTGCAATTTCGATGCCAACATTAACAATAAATGGATCTCAAAGGCCACATTTACTTTACAGGCTGCAATGCCTAATTTTTTTGCCTACATCCAATCTTCGGAGAGCCTATATGTGCCCAGTATCCGATACCTGTGATTACACCTGAAACAAACGCACGTACAAACAAGTGTTCAGTTTCTGAGACTTCTGAGAGGTTAAAAAATGTTGTAATGGATGCAAACGAAACAGAAATAATTATACAAGCTACTGTTTTTCTGAGTTATCTTTAAAGATCTGCAATGACTTAATCATGTTTTCAAGGACCATTTTGCATGTTTTTGCCTACTATATTCAATTTTCATACATGTAAGGTTACTGACATTCATTTCCCAAAGGATAAAACTGTATTTCAGCTTTCCTGATATTTTGCAAAACCTCCTAATCTTTCAAANTTCCCAAAGGATAAAACTGTATTTCAGCTTTCCTGATATTTTGCAAAACCTCCTAATCTTTCAAAATCAAATATTCAATCAAATATCAAAACATTAAATATATCAAATATACCCACCTTAAAAATAGATTTTTTGCCAGCTAATAGCCTGATGGTCGTTTAAATTTTTCGATAAACGCAGGTCTTCTTTTTGGACTATATTCCTCGGTGGAGACATACATTCACTCCACGCTTTTTATTGCGCTTAAACACTAAAATTATGTAACTTCTAAAAAAAACCCTGAATACACGTCTTGCTGGCGATGATGGATTACCTATCCCAAGAACGTTTCAAGTATCAACAAGTTGACTTTAATAGCATACCAGAATGAACTGAAACCAATGGCGGTCTGGAAGGTAGAATTTTTTTTTTTTTTAATTCACCATTCCATGCTTTGGGAAATGATTGTCTGTAACGTTATGTTTATGAAAATTTAACATATTAGGCTCAAACATGCAAAATGGACAGTATGGTCCTTTAGGATGTCGAAGAAGGATCGATCTTTTTGCAGCTTAGGAGTGAATGGCAATGGTCGCGCTGTGTCCACAGTGACGCGCATGTGTCTCCATCGACGATTGGTCGAGTAAGAGGCGAAAAAGGAATTTGGTGGGTGACAACTGGAAACAACTTGGGAAGTTTTAAGATTAGCTTGTCCTCAAGCACCGCCAAACTCCTGGCCTTGAGGTGCGCAGTCATCATGACAGAGCGAGAGCTGTGAATGCTACGTGGACAGTCCATTTAGGAGACAACTGCCTCTGTGTCAGCGCCGCATCCGTGCCAAGCATGCAGCAGGCTTTAGAGAACAATCGCCTGCTTTCCTAAACTCACTGACTTACTCTCTTTCAAAGTTGTAAAACTGCCTCCTAAACCTCTTCTATTTGCAAGTAGGCAAAACACTCTAATCCTCCATTTGTGTGTATTCATCCCTGGCCTAAATGTGCCCTTCCGCACTCTAACCCTCAAAGACTATTCCCTTCATGCAGCCACCAACCCTGCTGTTTGATTAAGATTTAGCCCACTGCTTTATCCCTGGACAGGACCCCGGCTGGGCCAAAAAGCGTGAGTTAAGCAAAGGGATTATCAGTGTCACTCCCATTGAGGCAGTCAAACTGTCACCCAGATCAAAGCAGCTCCCAGCTGACCCTCAGTCATGTCAGGCAGGTGTCCTCTCATATTCTAATGCCTGGACAAGTGCATGAACTCTGAGCTTTTGAAAAAGGTACTGGAGGATTGTTTGCCTGCCATCATTGAAGTCACGGCCGTACATCATCTGAGGACATGTTTCTAGTAAATCTTGCTGAGCGTGTGGAGATGAGTTGTGGTTGTTACTTATCCTTCATTAAATTTTTGTACGTTAATCCATCAGCAAGTCAGATAATCTTTGTGTACATTAATTGATTGATTTTATTTCAGTCACATGCACACGAGGCACCCAGCCCACATCGCCAATACACATCCATATATCACTTTGCAGCATGTGTCTAGCTTTTAGCCATACCAAAGAATCCAGTTTTTCCCATAGTTTTCCATAATTTTTTAACCAATAATACTGCAGGATTAGAAATGAATTTTCCTCACAGCACACACAAAAAGCTATCAATAAAACAATGCATTTTACTTCATGCAAAATTAGTTAAGTTTAATCTCAAATATGTGCTATCACTGTCTATACCAACAAATAACTTCAATTAATTTTTACACCTCAAATATCAGCTATATATCTAATGATATACCAACATATTATTTGTAAAAATGAACTGTTAATGAACATATATGATGCCCCTGTAAAAAATCCACTTCATATGGTCAGATATAGATTGCCATTTACCATTGATGAATTCTTGATTTGTAACAAACTTCAAATATACAACTGAAAAAGAAATTATAAGATTATTGAATGTATAAACTCAATGTTATATAATAATTTTTATAATGTACAGCATTTGTAACAGCAAAAAAAAAAACAAAACAATAGTTAGACATGTCTACTGCAAGACTTGATGACAGAGTCCTGTTATGTCTTGATAATTTGGTAACATTGGCATGACAAGCATTGGTGCCGTAAATAAGTGAACACAGGCGCTGGTGTGACACCGACGCACTGGGAAGACAGCCTAAACTCTCCATGTCTCTCAAGACCTCCCAAATAATACTGGCTCTAAATCAATGCCTCTGCACTCCAAAACACACGAGAGCAAGGGGGGGGGGGGGGGGGGNGAGAGAGAGAGAGAGAGAGAAAACCTAACTTTAACAATAAAAAAGAAACTTGAATGCAAACGAGAGAAAGAAAAAAAGAAAGAAAAGATAGCCTGTGAGATAGAGAGGCCTGCCCAATAGTCGCACCATCATTAAAGGCACTGAATGGTTCTTATTATGGCATCTGAGGCCCAGCTGGCCTTGGATCCAGCAGGTCGGCTGTAGTTCAGCTGAGGGTCTTGTGATCCGTGGGGTGGGGTGNTGGGGTGGTGTGGGATAGGGAGGGACTTGGCTCAAGCAGCAGGAGGAGTGGGGACCGAGGGGGCTCGCTAGGGCAAAGGGATGACTGATGGGCCTCAGGGTGAATGCCAAAACCATAAATCCAACCTCAGCCTGACCCCGAGATCCTATAAAGTTTATTTACATTTTCACATTGCATCCACCTCTAAAACGTCTATGTTTAGACATTTCAAAGTGGCGTGACGCTCCCATCTATCTTGGCCGCTGAGCTCTCACAGAGGGCATGGATTTGGGACCGGTTTATCCCACCCTGACCTGGATGTCTGTCTGCTCATTCCCTCCACTGTTAAGAATCGCTCAAAAGGGTCTTTTATTAATTGCGCGATTGTGAAGGGAAGTTTCTATTTATACAATCTGGCAGCCGCCTTTGCCGCTCGCCCGCTGAGCCGCGAGTCTGCTGAGAGGCGTTTAAGGACTCTCAACCTTTTTTCACATTGTGTTTGATATCTTTCCCATATGTTATTCCCAGACTCATTTACTAATGTTTATTTGCATCGATTTAAGCCTTTATTTAAACATTAAATTAGATTAACTGGCAGACATTGGCAGTAAAGTACTAACCGCAGTATCACATTTCCTACTCAGGGTGTCAGGGGGATCGTGTCTATTTACACTTCAATTCCTTTAATGATTTTCATTCAGAAATCAGTTTAGTGTTTACTCTCTCATCAGCCCTGCTTACAATGAGTTCTGGCACAAAACTCCTCGACTGTAATTAGCAGTAGCAAGAATTCACAGTTTTACTGCCAAAACACTCAACAAAACAAAAAACCCGACCACGCCAACAGAGCTCACATGCCTTTTACTCTTTTCTTCTGTTTGTGAAAAGCCAGATAAATAAATAACTAAAGGCAACATCCTGCCGTTTCACTTTCCTCAGCCCCCATACACTGCTCTTTTTGATGTGGGCGCCTGTTGAGAAACCTTGTTTGGACAGCCATGGGGTGGAGCTGCCAGGCTTATAAGTCTGCCACAGAACACAGGCACACACAGGGCAGCCCGCAGGGGTCCTCTCATCGGCTGAGGGAGGGGATTCTACCACCTTAGCGGGTGAGAGAGGCACAGTATTATTACACCCCATCAAGGAAACTCCAGCTGACAATAAATCCCTGAGTGCTTTACAGTGCAGACAGTGAGCATGGAAGAGTGTCACTGAGAGTGAGAGAAGAAGAGAGGAGGAGGGAGAGGAGACAAGGAGAGGAGGGGGAGGAGGACTATACCTCAAAAAGCCATAAAGTCCTCAGCCTGTCATTCAGGGCAAGAGCCGTGGCAACGGAAAGTGTTTAGGATTTTTTTTTAATCTAAAACATTTTGTGCAGTTCTTTTTAACTAGAAGTGTGCACAACTCCACCAAGGCCAAACAACCCCACGCAAAATCTGTCTTGTTCTAATGAAATACTTGCCTAAAACAAAAGAAATGACTATAATAATAAGACTTAATTTTTATCCTAAGAAACAGCAGTTTCTGAACCAAACTGCACATATTGATGAGATTTCCATGGGATAAATATGCCTGATTTTTGTCATTACTTCAAAAGAAATTGACAAAATATCTTGCAATGTTCAGAAATTATTAGAAACATTCGTGGATACGCTCCTGACTCTGGATCGGTTTAAATTTTATGGGGCTCTTCCCTCAGCCTTCCCCCACCCTTTCACCAAGTTGTCTCATAATCATTTCATAACTTTTTGAATAATGCTACTAACAAACAAACCAACAGTTGTTAGCAAAAACATAAAGATGATAAAACTACAATTTCACAAGGCAATTAAATTTAAAACCTCACATATTCATTTTTTTCACAAGTTCCACTGAATGCTTTCTCTCTTCCGAATGTATGTTAACAAGCATGCAAACAATTTTATTACCAGTGTAAAAAAAAAAAAAAAAANAAAAAAAAAAAAAAAAGAAGAATTTGGCCTTAAAGAAAACACCCAATGGAAAACAATGTATTATTAAGCATTTGGCTGTAGGCAAAACCATTATTTTAAGAGTGCCCTGTCAGAAAAAATCTGCCAAGAGTCAAAAGAAAAATGCACATCTAAAATAATCACTGATGATTCTGGGCTGGTTCTGTGGTGGAGACAGCGCTGTATGGCCTTGTGTGAGAAAACGGGGAACATGCCTAAGTTATTACTGCAGGAAGGCAATCTGTCAAAGCCGGGCTGTTCTGGCATAGCCAATACCACTGGTGAGATCAGAGAGTCAGATTCTGCTTGCAATTACTGCTAAAGGACCTTGGATGCAGGCAGCCTGCTATCAATTATTTCCCTGGCCCTAGACACTTGGAGCTGTCAAAGCCCTACTGTCTTCTGTTTTGTAACAGAGAGCCCTCTGAGGCTCGGAGGAAGCCTAGCCTCTCTCCGACAGCAAGGGGAGATACTTTGTGTCATTAAGTGGTGCTATTATGGATTCACACACACTTCAGAGTATGTTTTTCTCCTACTTTTCCACTCTGTTACTGTATTATACCAGGTTTTTCTCCTGTTGTATCTGATTCCCCCTCTCGCTCTCATGATGAGTGGATTAATACTAAAAAAGAAAAGAGAGAGTAGGAAGAGGAGTGCTCGGGCTGACAGCTCTGACCTGGGTATTTATGGCGAGGCTCTCAGCTCTGATATTCAGTCTGGGTACTTTATGTGCACTGCAGAGGGCCCCTCAAAGGGAGCAGAGATCCCCTCAGCACAGCAGCACCCTTTCAGTTTATCTGACAAAATGAACCTGTTTCAGGTGTCCAATGAAATTTGTTAACACCAGCAAAAAATTTAGCAACTTACTTCACAAAATGAAACAAAGATAATAGGTTAATTTCCCTCGTCTCAATTTTCAATTACTTCTAAATGATAATGATGAGCCAATTTAGCAACAGCCTAATGTGGCATAAATGAAATCTACATACGCACCACTGAGCCATTTATCCAATTGCGTTTTGCTGCGCATCCTGCCTTCCTTGTGGAATAAAGGTTAGAGTGGGGGTAGATTAATCATTTTTCCGCAGGATGACATTACTTTGGCCCACTCAGCCCAGAGCTGTCCCCGAGGGCAAGCCCCTGGATCATCCAGGACTGGAGATTTGGCACAAAACGATAGATCCCCCCCCCCCCCNCCCCCCCCCCCCATAGCCACTGCCAAGTTCCAGGACCTTATCACTGAAAATTACATTCTTATGGTAAGCAAATGTGCTCTAAAGCAATCCTGCAGTTGCCAGTTGCATGAAACTGTCAGGGAAGGGAAGAAAGGTCGTTTGGGTTTCTGCAAGTAAAATATGGGTCCATGTGTGTGCGCATGTGTGTGTCTGTGCATGTGTGTATACATGCACCTGGCTGGGAGAATTGGGGTTCAAGGGATGATAGCAAGGTTATTGTCATCTAAGCTCCTCAAGGTCAGCTGCCATCATCAGCACAGGTATTATCTCCTCACACAGACAGCTAATGTACTGCAGCTTTGTCCTTGAAATGAAACGCGGTCAAGAGATGGTCAAGCTATTCCTATTTGCTTTGCTCGCCAAGAGATGAAACTGAACTGATGACTTTTACATGTGCATTTTACACAGCTTGAAAAAAAAAAAAACTTGGTTATGTGGATTACATGTCATTATTTTAACCTAAAGACAGTAGAATTCAAATGTTTCACCTGATATGTTGAAAGCTTGTGAGATAGAGACAATTCTAATGTAAAACTGCGAAGCATGGCAAGATGCTAAACAGCTTAAACGGCTGATTGCCTCCATTGTTTCCCCCCATTTCTGTCAATGGGAGACAATGGACATGTACAGCACAGCAAAGCAAAATGCCCCATTTCACTTACTGAACTCTCCTGCCTTACGTACTGTCTGCACAACATCAGTGTGTATTTGAACCAAAGGGATTTGGAGTAAAATTAGCTGAATCAGGTTTTTCTACTGTATATCCAGGTAAATCTTCAGTCATTTTCATCTTTCTCTCGGAAGAATCCCAACAATACCAACAATGAGAGAGGGGTGTCAGTCAAACTCCAACGGATTGGTGACAAACACGGACCAGGTGAACGGATTCAATTCGGATACCAAAGAATTTGTTTTCATAGGGAAATTAAAGTTCTTGACTTCCTTTATCTCTCTATTCTTCAGTGGGTTTAGTCATGCATGCAGGAGTTGCTCAAAACTTCAGCGAGATTGGAAGGAACTTACTCTGTCAGAACCTTTTGTTAAGGGTTTACAGCTTAAACCCATTGCCCTATACATGGTGACCCCTTTTCCCCTCAGACTCAAAAGTTTCTCCGAAAATCAAACTCCGGATTATCTTCTGATTTCCTTTTAGATGAAAAGTTCTTAAGTCCACAGCTGTGAGGTCTGACAGACAAAAGGCGAGGAGGAGAGACTGTTAAGTCACCATATTTATCATGGCTGGGTTACCTCTCCTGTCAGAACCTTTTTTCTTCCACATGCTAATTGGCAATATCTTCCACCCATCTCACCCACTCCCCTCCACCCAGCAATACACCCCTTTCTCAACCACCTTTCCCTTTTCTTTCCCCTCTCCCCCTTCTTTTTACCCTCATACAGCACCCCTCTGACTGGCTTGAGGCTGTCCCTCTCCTGGGGGAAACAAGGTCTGTCAAATCAAGTCGGAAGCCTATTAGCATGCTAATCCACAATAAAAGCTCAAGATCTCCTGGGCTATATTTGTCATTTCCTGCAGGTCCAATCACACACACACACACACACAAAAAGATACTGATAGCTTATAACCAAACACAACTGATTTGCTTTAATTCTAGATATAAGCTTATGAGGGTCAAAAACACAAAGTTTGCAACCAAGAGGTATGCTGTGTCAAAGTGAAGGACCCTTAAACATTCAGAGAAAAATGAATTAGTAATGTATTGTATGTGTCAGTTGAAAGGATGCTTGCTGGAAATGCGGTAACATTCATGGCAGGCCTATGGAAACAGAGAAGGGTCAAATGAAGCCAAGAAGAGATATCATAATTGTTATTCAGATCCAAAGCCTAGTGGGGCTCTTTATTGACAGCATAAGTCTTATATCTGCACTGACGGCTGTAACTACATCCACATCTGTACCTCTATAAATCCCAAAAAAGGCCGTTTTTACTGGAAATGTGATCTGTGGAAAAGTGGAGACAAAACTTGAAAAAGAGTCAGTTTTTATTCAAACTGAAGGATATGTGAAACATACAATTATGTGATTCAGGCTACATAAATCACTTGACTACATTTTTTTTTTTTTTCTTTTAAAAAAATACCCATATTAATCTGTGAACACCAACTTAGTGCATGTTAATACAGCTGTACCATATCATATCATATATCATCCTCAAGATAATATAAATATATTTATGACTTTATATGATAATATTTGTTATATTACATTATTGACAATATTGTGGCGTAATGGCTTTTTACATCACATGCAACAAGGAGAAATTAAACAAGCTTGCTGTGAGCAGTGGATCAGCACCTGTCAAATTAGTTCCTAGAAAGGCAGCTACCTCTGTTATTTGGAAATGATTTGGCTACAGGGCTAACTGGCTAACAGACAATGGTGGAAACACAACAAATTTGTTTCTCCACCAGAAGTAGAAACACCCGGGGGAATACCAAGAAAGTCACAAGTTGCACGAGGAGGAGAGCCAATCAGCTAATTAGCAACCCAAACAAGCAGGCAAGTCACTGGAGTCAGTCAAGCATAGCTGGAGCGCTAGCTAGCTGTAACAGAACAAGCTAATGGTGGGGAGAAAGGAGTCATTTCTATGTTCTCCAGCTCTATATAGCACAATAAAGCACATATTAGGTTAGGGTTGGGGTTGGGGTTAGTCTTTTAACAGACACTTAATGCATGTTAACAGAATATTGACCTGGGGAACATAGGACCCTGGGAACATATATATGCTGCCAGGAGAAATTAGCAAAATGGTGACTTTTTGTCTTGCTACAGATATGGCACCAGTCAAAACAGTAGGAAAAAAGAGGGCTTTAAGGGACTTTTAAAAAAGGTTAGTTACATTTTTTTTAGCAGTGACTTGTTTCGATGTATGAACAGTGTTAGCGTAGCCGTTACGCGACCTTCCGTTAAGTTCTTCGCCTTAACTACAGGCTTGTGGTGGAGCCAGACTTTGGAGCTGTATTTAAGTGCAGCATCATAGCACTGGAGGGAACATCATAACCTGCCAAAGGCAGCTTTTAATCCATCATCAGTAATTTTATTAATGAAACTATTTACTTTTTATACACTACTGAAGACTAGCAGCTTAAGCTAATTTGAAAAAATTGCTCACAATCTAAAATATTACAGGATTTAAAATGATTTATACTTTTACTGAAGACAAACACTCTACTGTGGCTATTTTTACACTTATTATTTTACAAATGTTGATCACTAATGCTACATTTTTCATATCATCATGATGACCTTTGAGACATTAATATGTGATACTGCATGGTCTAACTTGACATGACGACATAATTATCATTACTGCAAAAGTACCTTGATATCATGATATAATTTTAAGACCACATGTTTAAGACCCTACATGTTAATAATTATTTTGTTGATCTAATTAAAATGTTACCAAAGCTTCTTCTGATACGCTAATTATTTCATGCATCCTACAGCATCATCTATTTTCTGAAAGCCTAACACAGATATGATGAAAAATATAATGCTATCTGTCTGGCACTGGTAAAAAAAACTTCTCCCGTTTCTCAGAGAGCGCCAGGCATGGCTCACACGTAGGGAGATCAGAGAACATGGCCGCTGTGGTTCGCCTGCTACCATCAACCAGACTCCAAATGGCTTCCCTGACACTACCACTACTCATTTTCCAGTGTGCCTTATGTGGCCACCATTTTGAAAAAAGCAGTAGGGGAAAAATTGGTGAAGAGGAAGGGTACTTTTGAAAGAAAGAGGTGTGGGGGGGGGGGAATCTGGAGGGGTTAAAATCACTGCCAAATGTTCTTTTGACAATAGGACTCCAAATCATCTGGAGAGGTGGGCTGCCCAGGTGCACACCAGCAGCGAGCGAACGAGTTCTCTTGTCAATATTGTATGTTTGAAATTTTTGACACACTCTCTCCCCTATCTTACCCCACCCTCGTTAATGCCATTCTCCCTCTTCGCACTCCTCTCCATATCTCTACTCTTCCCTCTTTTCTCCCCCTCAGCCCCCCTCACCTCCATGTGCAGAGGCCAGAGTCAAATTTACAACAACTGTCAAAGTCAGGGATGACAGATAAATTAATCTTCTCTTCATGAGTTTACATCCCAGGCATCTGGGCTGCTGATCTGGCCCCTAACAAGCACGGGGTCTCAGCGAGCTGTCTTTTAAAGCTGATGTTTTCATGGCCAGAGATGAATTACCCTGTCACGAGAATCTATTTATACAGCAGTTAGAGGGTGGGGCTTTGAATGCAGGACAGCGTGATTTCATGGGTTAAGGTCCCCTTGAAGCATCTGTTAAATCTGGTTCTGTCAGACACACGTCAGCACCAGGTCCATTTCTGGTGGAGTTTTTGTTCTGCATTTCCTCACAGCTCTAGATGCATTGTTTTACTCAGCCTAGTAGTGTGTGACTGGAACATTACCCAATTAGATAGATCTAAAAGTAAATTTCTCTCTGATTGTGTCTGCATTAGTGAAATCACATTACAATGGTGTAAAAGCAAATAGAGCAAATGTAAATTCACATTCATCATCTGAAAATCAGACAGTGTTACAGGGGATGGAACTCCCCCTGAGGATCACAGCCCCATTATCCAACTCAAACAAATCCACTGGCTGTAAATGCTGAGTCCCACAGGTGCTAAATGAGCCTTAACCGACAGGCAGGTATATTCTGATAACTTGTGTGAGCTCTTACATTTTTTGGTTACACGTACGCTTTAAAGGACCTAATTTAGATTGAAGCACACAGGTATAAGCTGTTATCTGTATATTTAGCCACCCAAGTCTGTCCATGTATTATATTTTCAAAGACCTCAAAGACTGAAGCTACTTCAGCTTTAGCATTAGCTTTTCTAAAAATACCAAACTTACAACTGCACTGGAGTACACTCGAGTACAAATACACTGTTGTTCAATTTCACAAAAGCTTTATCCCCTAAGTAGCTCTATTGTCTTAGCCACATATCTTTGTCTCTACACCAGGATGAGCACCCTATGGAGGCTGCTCCCTAAAAAAAAATAAAAGAGCAGATTTCGCACTACTGTCATCTGCTTTTCTTCAGCTACTGTAACATATCCAAGGTTGGTTTTTCATACGGCATCCCCTGGTTTGAACATTTCCGTCGATCCACATCTGTGCTTGAATATCTCTGACCTGAGAACGCCACAGATGCTTTGGAAATATTTCCAATGGTAGCTTAGGTTTCCAATCTAAAGCTACAGCTATTGTGTAAAAATGGCAAGTTGCAGTCTGGCCAGTGGCTTCCCTGTTTCCCAGCACTTCTGCCCCAGCCCTAGCTCCCCCATTGTTTCCAAAGTGCTGATAAAGCCATCAAAAGTCCTCTTCACCAGAAACAGTATCCCAAGATTTTGCTGTCCTTTACCCTTCAGATTCCCTCACAATGTGTCCTGTGAGGCAGGACTTTAACTCCTGTGTTGATTAACACCCATGCTGTTTTGTCATCCACTTGCTCATGCTGATGGACTGCTGACAGAAACCCAGCCCATGGCCTTGTTGGGCAGTGGGTGGGGAAAAATATGGGCCTATTAAGAAATATAGGGCATGAAAGAGAAAGTCCTGCTGATCAGGAGTGCAGATGACAGTGCAAGTTTGCTCTCAAGTCTGAAAGCTACATCAGTGGGTCAGTTGGGACATCCATAAGACTAGGGGATGTATTTGAGGACAGCCTAGTGAATGTAAAGGTCACAGCTTTCTGCCACAACCACTGGACACTTTGCTGATTGATGTGTGGCAATGTAGGGTGTCTGAACCAGTCATGTAATGGTGGGTGAATGCTTCAATCCTTGTGTCACCCTTGTCCCAGGACAGGGTTATATGATGGCATACACTATGCACTGCCAGAGGTTTGTTAACTGGAGACCTTGTAATACAATTTCTACCAAAGCAGCTATCCTGCTGCTTTTCAATTGTTTGGTCTGTGTTCATTTTACTTGGTATGACAGTTCTGAATAAAGAGATAATTCATCAATGTGATGAAGTACTTTGATTAGTTAGATATTTAATTTCCCGCATTAGCCAAAAACAGACATTCCCATCTCATTATTTTATTTATAAATGCTCGCTGTCGTGTTTCTGCCCACCTTTGTCTCACCCGCAGGAGAAAGTTATGATAAAAATAAACAGCATCAGACTTGGAATGTCGCAATTAAAATGGACCGTGAGCTTTTTTCTTCTACAGTGAATTAATCTTGTAATACAAGATGTTCTACTGTCAGTGTCACAGCAGGGGGCATTGTCACCTGAGTTGACTGTCAAAGTCACTGAAGATGTAGTGGATGAGGAGCAGTTTTCCTGCTACCCTTTTACAGGGAGCAGCCCCTACAGAGCTCAATCGACTCATTCCAATGAGCACATACTGTACATTCGGTGCGCATAAGCCAACAGAGCCCCCATTAGAACCTCAGGATGGAACTAACAGAACCCTGTTAGAGGGGATCTATTGGCTCCATAAGCACAAATGTGTCAACTGTGACGTGTCAAGACAGTCCCCCTCATGGTTTTCTATGTTAACCTGCATACAAACCGCAGCAAGGGGCAGACTGGCATGAGTGGATGTGCCACGCTGTGACAGTTACACCATTGTCATATTTGAAAAGCAGCAATTTTAATAACTTGCTTTCTGCCTGGCACACCCCAGTTACTGTACCTCAACTTCCTCTCTTTTCAGTGACAGATTGTCTTCTTCTCTGGTGTTGTAGCTGTTACAGTGGATGAGGAAAGACTCACTGTTGTGGTAGAGTTATATCCAGGGCTCCATGGTCTCAATATTTTTATAAAAAGATTCAGGTTTGACTAATAAGTTAACTGGTGGGAAGGTTTAGCGTACACTAGCTTTTTGTCATTAACAAATAATGGACAATAGCATCCAGCGCAGTCCCATTTACTCAAAGCTGCAGTATGCTTCACCCAACCAGGCCCATTCAATTTAGTCAGAAACCTTGTTGGAGGCAACCTTATTTATACCTTTTCAGAATGCCCACACTTAAAGGTGGGGCAAAAAGCCACCATCATAGAGAGGGGATATGATATGTGTTTTTGTAATCTCAACACGATTAATTATATAAATGGTGACAACGGCACAAAATTTGACTTTAAGAGAGAGGAGGGGTTATTAACATGAATTCTGTGTCTTCTGTGTTTTTGTGAGCTCCACTGGATTACAAAGGAGGATATAAATGGGGATACTGGCAACAGTTTTACTTTCATTTCTCTCCACAGACTGCGCACACAGTGACGGAAAGAAAACCACCTGAGTTGACCGGTGGAAAGGAAGTTTCTGCAAACTTCTGACTCTCTGACAGGCACATTATTGCTGCTTTTAGTCCCGCACTATGTGGTGCTGTTAACATGCAGCATTGTAGCCTTGCTGTTGGCGCACAAATGACCATGTGGCCCATGTCAAATGAAAAGGGTCAAAACATAGCAGTGTGTTTAAAAGCTTAAAATCTCATGATCACAGACCTGGAGTTATAATGTGTAACTAGTATTGTGAAAAGGCTGATGACTTCTCTCACTCTCTCTCTCTCTCTCTCTCTCTCTCTCTCTCTCTCTCTCCCTGTTTCTCTCTCTCTCCCTTTGTCTCTGTGTAATTCATCTTAAAATGGATTGCTCTGTCACCTGGACTAACACTTCACTGAGAGCAGCCATCAATACTTTTTGTCAAAAACTGCAGGCTGTGCCAGACATGTCATCAATCACCATTTACATAAAACAAAGAGCTTTCTATATGACTGCCAGTCAGAGGCAGGACTGCTCTGAGGTTGCTGAAGAGAAAAGGAGATGTTTCATAGGTCCACAGAGACACAAGTCAGGCCTACATGTGTTGTCAATCTTAAACCGATTGCTATTGGATTGCAAATAGCAAGCCATAAATCAATGAACCACAGTAATGCGATTCTATCCATAAGACCCAAGGTGAAGCGATAGTGTTAAGAGCAGATCTAAATTAATAGGCAGGTTGATATTTAAATATATGATGGGAAAATGACAATTATAATGTTACTAAGAAAATCCATATTGAGAAAAACCTGTCAAATTTAGTGCAATAAAGACAAAGGCCTCATGACAAACTGCAACTCTAGCATGCAACTGCTGCACCAAGGTCTGTACTGCATCAAAGTCCACCTGTGTTTGGACAAGCGCAGAAGTCAAGAGATATGAACGGCATCCTCTCTCCTGATTTACACCTCCCTTCCATCCTCAGTAGGCTAAAATAAGCTGGCTTTGATATGAAACACACACACGCTGGCCTCAGAGGCTTGCCTAATACATTCACGGCTTCTGACACCCTGAAGAAAGCAAGATTTCATATCATTTATTTAACAGATGAAATATGGTAATGTTCCTTATAACTGTTCCTACTCCAATCCATATTTTCCAGACAATAGAGTAAACAGGCCAAAAATTATGAGATAATCTATTCAGCAGATATGGTTTATTTGGGAAATAATGTATTGCATAAGCACTAAAAACTGATTCACTAGAATCTAACAAGATTTCTTCAGTTTTGTGCTCAACAAAGATTTAGCAAAGGCACACTCATGCAGGCCATGTGAATGTACGTGCATACACACACACACCCGCGCACACGTAAAAAATTCAATTTGGAAACCATCATTGGAGCGCAGAGGAGAACAGGAAAGTCATATTGCTATAATGCTCAGATTATCAATCATCCTGACGTTTTATTGGCTTTATCACTGTACATACCATTAAAATGATGTCTGGCCCAGATTGTCAGGGGGCAAACATTAAACAGGCCAGGATTAAAATGCAGATCCCAAACAACTTTCCCTCTGCTGCTGAAATTGCACAGGACTAGGCAGCTGACTTTGGATGTGCTGTCAGAGGAGACGTTGCATCAACACGAAGCTAGGCTGACGAGTAGATAGATAGTGTCACACTCAGGAAATGCACAGGCTTCCCTATTTATCACATGCTGTAGTCAGTCAATGCACCAAAAGAGTGATAACAAATGAGAGGAAGAAACATCTATTAATCTCCCCTTGCACTTCTAATCAGACATCATTGGCAAACGCCTTTGCACTAGGATGACATGCAGCTAGCCTACCTCTCATGAAGGGACGTATTAATACCAACACTTGAGCTATTAAAGTAATTTTGGTGGCTCTGAAGCAATGAGGAAAGCAAATATCCATATTTCAAAAGATCCTGACAGTTAAAAGGTTGTTAATGGACATTTAAATGATAGTGCTGCTGCCAAGCTGCGGAACAGAGACATAAAGCAAAAGAAATGTCTCTTCTCTCAAAACCCGTAATCAAAGGCGGGTAAAGCAGATACTTTTTTTTNTTTTTTTTTTTTTTTTGAGTTTGACCAAAATAAATTCTTTTACTTTCTCCTATCTGTGTGTAGTAATGAAACATGTTTGTTAATACATATGTGTTTCATTTATATAGCTTTAAAGGTTCTCTTCAATTTCCAACTATTGTAATAGTTAAATATATAAAATGTGATGTTAAACAACAAAATATGCCATTACATAGGATAAAAGATAGGAATTCTGAAAAATAATTTGACATTAAATCAAATAACTCCACCATTGCTTGCATTCTCATGTTTTTTTTTAGCAGTGTGCTATAACTGGCATGCTACACCAACATGTGACAGTTGTTTTCCCATCCTTTTATGGTCAAATCCACGAGGTCATATGAAAAATCATAATGCACCACATACCCGATGTCTGACTGATAAATGACTCAGGATATTAGCTTTAACTGCCAATCAAAGTCTTCTTGTGTTCTAGTTAAGGCGATAAAGCAAACAGTCTCATGACCAGACACAAGATTTTCTATCTACGTCATTTCCTCATTAGTGGCACCTCCCCACTCCCACCCATGGATCACACTGCAGTCGATCCACAAAGGTTTGACTTTATGAAGTCAAACGTACTGTACATCAAACAATACTTAACGTTCAGGTTAAACATAGAACGTCAGGATTCAATCACCAAACAGCCTAAATGAGCTCTCAGCGATCACGTGATAATTTTTTTCTGTGTTAAACAAATAATTGTAATTATAGATGTGATCATGTGCTAACCTCCCTAATGAAATGTCATAATGTGAATGCAGATGAATATCAGCCTGTGTGAACTCCATATGAACCGACACGAGTCCTTTTTGAAGCCTGTCACAAAAAGGCTTGAGACAGCACTGTTCCTCTCATTAATCTCCTGATAGAGGGAATAAATACACCGACTAGGCTCGACATTTTTTGTTCTCTAATAAAGAGAAACAGAGAATGGCTTGGAATGAAACTCCACACATTATGAAAGCTATTATCCTCAGCTGCCAGTCTGCCAGAAAGCTGGTAATCCAAAACTAATAGGCAGAATGAGAGGTGTAAAAAAAAATAAATAAATAAAGGAAAGTAGGGGACTGGGTCAAATAATTTCTTTTTCTCTCTTTCCACCAATTACTGACAGACAGTTAAAAATATGAAACAAGACTGTGAAATGAGAAATATTCCTATTTTCTCTGAATGGTATTAAATCCTGACAAAGTAAAGGAAAGTGGAAGGTGGTTTTAATTTTGACAGTGGATCAAATCTGACAAGATATTAAACCGATCTCAAAACGCAGACTGTGTATCACTGCCAAAACAATATCATGTCCTCATCTTGAGTCATAAAAAGAAAGATTTATTACTCAAAAGACACAAACTGACGTTTTGAAAATGACTGCACCAAGCCCTTCTTTTCAGCAAACTGGCATGTAGCACCACTGAAAATAGCCAGCGTGACATAAGTCAAATTACTTGATCTGCGGTCAATCACTGCAAGCAAAATCCCTGCAAATCCTTGATGACTGCTCGGCGCTCTTCCACCACACATCCATCATCTCAGAGGTTGCCAGTAGGTCATTGATGGGTCAAATATAAAAGTCGTTCTCCTTATCCAACATCCAAAAATTGATTATTAAAAGAAAATTACTGCTACAAAACGTAGTATATACACCATCTTCTGGCAGTGCCATGGAGTAATCCTTTGAAAAATACACAACATTAAAGATGATAAATCCAAATGTTCATGCACATTTCTATATGACAAAAGCATAAGTTTGTTCCTTTTTTCAGTTAAAATAATGCAGAAAAAAAAAAACAAAAAAAAAAAAAAAAAAANAAAAAAAAAAAAAAAAAACATAGTTGCATCACCATCATCTCACGAGAAACTTGGTCATACAACCCTTTCTTCGCTTGCGGATATTCTTTTCAATTCTGGGTACCTCGAGCATCCTCCACTGGCTGTACCACTTCAAAAACACACCTCATGAAAAAATCAGGAGGCCTGTCTGACATGTGTCCCCGTGCCCTGATGGCATGCCAACACCAAAGACCGGCATTGATTTTCTGTAACATGGGGTCGGATTAGCCCTCTACAGGGATTAGCTGCCTGTGCAAGGCCTCAGGGTTCGCTATAAAACTAATAATTAATTTAAACAGCCGGGCCCATGGAAGGATATACTCACTACACATTCCCAGCAAGAGGGGGTTGAGGATGAGTGACGGACTGTCTGGAACTTCATGAAAGGAACAGCTGCGAGTAGCTGTGAGGCCTGCTTTACCTTGGTTCATAATCGCATTTGATGATTACCTTCAGTTTCACCCTGGCATTTCTGCAGCCCCTACCAGCATTTACAATAAACATTACAACTACAGATTATCACGTCATATAAATTAAGAAAATGTTTAACTTTCTTAAATTTAATGACTTATGCTTGATGGGGAGGTGCTTAGCTGGTAATTTTAGGTGATAGGAACACAGTGAACACTATTTTCTGCTGCATCATCCTTCTGAAATCCCAACAAAAGGTCATGAAGATACCAGCATGTACCTGAGAGTAGCTGTAAATGTCAAGGCAAGAGCCATGATGTTCCTGGTCAGGCTTCCAGTGGACAACAGGACTTCAACACTTAAAAATGCTTAGCTCTAAACTTAAAGGACCTCATCGGTGGTTTTGCATGTTTGAGCCCAATAATAATATCTGCATACTTGTTACATTACTGCCAGCCACTTTCCAAAACATACTGCTGGAGCGGTACATTTTCAAATTGTTTTTTCTATGCTTTCTGCATTTGGCAAAATAACATAACTAAAATATGGTTTTATGCTTTGGAAAAGGAAAATGGTTGGTAGTGACATAACAAGTAAATGTTAGTATTTATTGGGCTCAAACAAGTAAAACCACTGGTATGGTCCTTTAAAAGGAGCACAAAAATATATATACGAGTTATAATGATAATATTATTGCTGTTAAATAAGAAAACTCTCAAATTAATTGCAGATATGACAATTTTCATTCAAATTTGAGGGTACTCAGCCAAAGCCTAACAGTCCTCTATCCCAACATATTTTTAATCTCCCAGACCCAGATCAACATCTGGATCTGGGGTAAAGTGACAGTTATCTATCATAGGATACAGAAAATATATATTTTTATTAAGGTTGTTGTCAAAATTAGTTTGAATAAATGTCCTATCTTACAATGTTAAAAAAATAGGGGGGGAAAAAAATCCTGCATGAGGATACGGCTTGGGATCCCCCTCAAAATCGTATTAACTCTTCTTTGACCGAAGTCCCACCTATCTACAAATTTCACCAAAATCCCTTGAGTACTTGTTGAGATATCCTGCTGATAAATAGACAGACAGAGAGACAGACAGACAGGCAGCACTGGTGAAATCATTACCTCCTTGCCTGAGCTAAGCCACAACAATTTCGCAACTAAATTTTGCAACAGCATGGCACACGAAAAACAAATGGCTGATGAAATATGGAGGCAGACTACTGCAGGTTGCTTGTAGGCCTCATGGTTCAGCAGCTAGAGGCCAAAATGTGAAGCAGTCATATGATGACACCTTTGGATGTGGATCTGCATCAAAATCTAATCAGTTGTTCCTGTGTTAATGATCAAACTTTCACCCAAAAAAACCTGACACCGGTAACAAAAATAAAAATGTCTCAGAATGGATGTGCACTTGAAGTGAAACCAAAACAATGAAAACTATTTCATGCTGAAGTGTTCTTTGCAGTCCTCTGATTTGCCCTCCTCCTTTTTAACTTAGCTGCCAATAAAGGGTTGCCATAGCCAGAGAAGGTAAAGGGATTTCTCCTACTCTTCATAACACTTTGATCTGACTGACACACAAACGGCCCTCAGATCACAGTCTACAGACCCTGTTGGGCCTGCCTGCCTGGTCTGCTAGTACATGTGCACTCCTTTCCTATGAGGATTCCTTACCCTCCTCCCATTTCCCTTCGTCTCTCCTTTATCTCTTCTTCTTCCTCCGTCTCCTCCTCCTCCTCCTCCTCCTCCTTCTCCTCTTCCTCTACTGTTTGGTGTTTTGAAACATCTGAGTGCAGACATGTTCTGAGCTTTTGTGCACCCAGGGGCCCCAGATCCAGACAGAGGGAGAAAATAAAGAAACTCTACTGTGCTCCCGGTACAAAAGCTATCTCACCATTTCCACTGGGGAGAAACTCTTAAACATCACCAAACGTCTGGACAGAAAAGAGAAGAACAGACAACTGTTTGGTCTGTTGTTCACATAATCATACTGTCAGCTAATGGTGCAGCCAGCAGCTCACAGAAGAACCACTATGACGGAGTCAATGCATTTATCCTAATGGAAAGGCTGTTTATGAGAGAGAACAGAGAAGAAGAATAGCGTACTACACAGACTGCTGGCCCCAAACTGGAAGAGTTGTTTCTTGTAGTTTTCCAACACAGACATGTCAGCAGCATGGACATGAAACATGCTGTCACTGTTTCTTATCTCAATATGTCCCTGGGTGGAAAAGTGAGGCAACAGCTTACTGATGTCTTGCAGCCTGCCTGACCATTAAAACATATTTCCATGCTGATGGATGTCAGATGTAGCCTCAAAAAACATAGCTTGCCCTTGATTTCTGAGCTCGTTCCTACAGTTTTCTTAACTTGTTCTTTACGCTTTGTTATTGGAGCAAGCAAGCAGACAGTAAATAAGTTGAAACAATAGGGAAAAGGGGAGGATTTGAGTATGCTGGGGTGAGTACAGAGGCTGTTATCTCCCACAAATCTTCCTGTCTGACCAATATCGAGTTCATGAGATGGTGGCTTGGAAGGACAGTCAGTGGTTTTTATAAGTGAAAGCTGTGAAAGATGTGAGTAAGTTTATCTGAAATGGAAACGGGAAATGAGTTACAGCTGTGGTGAGAATGTGGCACAGCTGTCCAGCTCCAGAGACGGTTTAAGCATTCTGCAGGACTCACCCACGAAAGGGTGGGTAAGGGTCTGAAACTGCCAAGCAAGCAAATCGAATGGTGTATATGTCGTTTATCACTCCAAGGGTGGCAAACCATGATTAAGGAGAGAGAGAGGTGCTCCTTTTCGCCATGATGTGTGAGCAAATTCTGTAATAACCATGAGGCCTTCAATGGCTGCTATCTCTAATAACAGGTTCCAACTGCATTTTATGGTCACAGGATTTATTCTTCTGCAAACAACATTTATCATGCAGACCTCTTAAAAAATCATCCCCTCAGATTCAAAACATGGCAAAAAAAACTGCAATCATCTGTTAAAACCTTGGCATCCATAAACTCGTGTATCTGTCTTCACTTTTCACCCCTGGGTCCTCTAGGAGAGACTGTGGGAGATTGAAAGCCATGAAGCGACCAAAACTGCACAGACCGTACCAAAGGAAGCTCCTTTGTTCATCTTCCAAAACAGGCTCCAAACCTTTTTCTTTTTTTTCTCTTTTTTTTCCATTTGGGACTCAGCCAAGGGAAGTAGAAGTATGGCTGCCCTTCTCCATGCTCTGTTCTAATATGTTCCATGCCTTCCAGTTGCTTACATCATCAGTCTGGGAGATGGCTAAGTGTGATGGGGTGAACATAAACAGTGCTTGAATTATGGGCTAAAAGAGATGCAGGTTGTCTCAAACATAAGTTGGCGCCCTCTTTCCAGTTCTTCATGGCGAGGCCCTAATCATGGGTATCCTAAATGACTTTGCATGTGTCCTCGGTGCTGAAGAGGAAGAGAAGTGAAGTAAAGGACACTGCTTTACAACATCAAAATTCACCCTCATCATCAACTTTAAGCTGCAAGCTTCTTATTGACAGCCAACTGCCAGTACGAATCATCTGCCTGCTAATGCTCGCTTAAAAATGCACACCCTCCTGTCAAAAGTACATACTAACTCTCCCTAAATCATCAACTTACTAAACATGTCACTAATGAATTATACATTTGACATTTTCTTCACTGGTGTTTTGACAGAATTTGTGTATTGGTTGTATTTAGTGTTTAAATATGCACAAGAGTCAAGATCTTTGCAAGAGCGTTCGCATGTTTACACAATATCAAAAGTCCCTGCTCTCCCTATCAAAATGAGTAAGACATATGGATGGTTTGTTTTTCACTTGCCAAAATAGAAAGGGGAGTATGTCCACTCGGGCCCCATCAGGTCAAACCATAAAGATCCATCACTGGCTTTGCACTCTGCTAAAATGCTAAGGAAACATATTGTAGATTTTAAGGCCTTTTTTATTCAGCCAGACTGTGTACTAAAACTAATTGGATTTCTGTCAATGGAAAAAATATATCCCTGAGAAAGCTTTGAACTCAATAGCTCCGACTATCCAACTGCACATGAGGGAGTGGGGACCTTGCCACATGCCAAGCACCAGGAAGGAAACTTAAATCGGTGGTCAACATAAAATATTAAAATAGCATGGTATCGAATTCTTGAAAAATGATGTCAGGGCTGCTCATTACATCCAACAAGGCAGTGAATTAGGCTATATTTAGTGGGTGATAATTGAAATCATAGCTGTAGTCATTACTACTGACAAGTTTCTAAATAATACCTAATAAATCCCTTCTTTGTAGCAGGGTCTCCATGACAGCTGGCAATACTGAAAAATATAAAGTAAGGAAACAGAATCTCTTTTCCTTTCTTTCTTTCTTTCTTTCTTTCTTTCTTTCTTTCTTTCTTTCTTTCNCCACCCCCCCAAAATCTCTTCTCTCTCACTCTCATTCTTAGAGCCAATAAAATGTCAGCTTTTATTCTCCTCCTCCAAAGTGTTGGCTAGATGTCAGCAGGCCCTTCTAAAGCTCTGCCATTGCAAGCTGAAGGCCTGTAAATCTCCGTGTCAGTGGCACGCCATCCATCTTGGGATATACAATAAAAAATGTGACGCAGTCATAAAAGGAATGGCATCACTGCCCAGTATATATAATGTGAACAAAAGGAACATAAAGATGTTCCATTCCATTCAGAATCCTAAACCAGGAGATGCACTTAGACTGAAGAGGGGGTTGTTGAATACTCCAGAAGTCTGATGGTTCCTGACAGTGATTAACAGACGATTCTTCAGCCATCAGTGACTTTGTTGTGTTGTAACAGAGATAGAGATTTATACTCTATATGTTTTATTGACATTAAAGGAGCTATGCAGCTCAAAGCTGACTGGCTGGCTGTTCCGCTGTCTTAGAGGGAAAATCCACCCAAAACAGATTTTATTTCACGCTATTTTGTTAAGATTTTGTTAAGTAAATCTCTGCAAACACAGACAAGATTCTCCCTAAAGCTCAACACTTTTGACAGACGGCTCTTGGCAGAAGCATTTTCTAAAAATTGTCACAGTACATAACTGTCATATACATATAGAATTTTATAAACATCAGAAACACCAAGGACTACCACACAGTGTGACTGGATAGTTGCCATGGTAATACCACTTCCCTAAAGGAAAAGGCTGATATTTTAGATTTTTTTTTCTTGCACTCAACAAATCAAACATTTTATCAAACATACAAGCATTTTACCAACAATATATTAATCCACCAGTTACAATTTCGCAAACCCGTTCTGCTGCGTTTAATTAAACACCCACTCATGCATTGTAAAATACATCTCAAAGGCATAGTGTTGTTTTTGAAAAATGCAATGTAGTGTTATTAAAAAAAGGACGATATTTATATTTTTACCATGTATTTCAAATACGCGCAAGTTGCAATGCATGTTCAGAACCATTTTCAGCTCTGCAGTAACACACGTTTGATGCAGGCAAGAAAAGCTGCAAAACCCAGAAAGAATACGCAGTTCTGAGTCACAGTGTGGCTTTGTTTGCATAGCTAGTGGGTGGGTAAGTGGGGTGGGTAGGTAGTGTGGGTATAGGTAGGATAGGAGGATGGCTGAGGGACGGCGGGAGGGTGTATTTCAGTGGCTAGGTAGAATGGGTGGTAGGTGGGTAGAGTGGGTGGTTGGGTGGGTTGTTGGGAAGGTAGGTGCATTTAATAATCAATCAATTGTGTGCTATGTTTTGAAAAAGAGACAATTGTTATAGGTAGTATCGATTGACTATCATAAACTGAGCTTCAAGACCTGAAATGATGATGTCATCAGGTACAATTTTTTACATTAAAATGAGTGACTCTGTGGGCTCATAGGATTCAGGGTTGAGATACTGCATCCAAATGTTTTTGATCCAAATTTCTGATAAGAACATAAGAATTCTGATATCTTGATATACAAACTTTCAGTAGGACATCTTTTATTAGAGAATGAAGAACTTATTTAGTCTATCCAGTATAAGCACACAGCTTGTTTGCTTACAATCAAAGTCCTAAAGTTCAAGTTTTACAATGATTGTCCAAATGCAGCCAGAGAAAAAAGCCAGGAAGTATCAGGCCACGCCTACAGGAACGATTCAAAATAAAGCTTTAACTAATAGTTGGCCTCAAATTTTATGAGGCCCACTGGAAAGGATTAAAAGATGTATTTCATCTGCAAACATATAGTTTCCTCAAGGCGAATTTTGGCAAGGTAATGATTCATAACTGTTCCTCTAAGAATTCCATTTTGGGGGAGCTTTAACTGCAAGAAAGATGTCCTCCACAGAGAACAAACTATTTGCAGCAATCACACAAAAGAAAATTCCGATATAAACTTAAATTGGAGAGATGGAGGAAAAGACAACCTGTCTATTAAGCATAACATCTCCATTTTCCCAAGCTTTCTGTCACATCAGCACTTCAGGAGTAGTACATCACTTAAAAAAGACCCCAATGAAAATTAAAAGGGATGCTTTTTTCAATATATTGAAAGATTCAGATATGAATATGTTATTTCCTGCTGAACTGTGTCCCTCTCATCTCTCTGGTTTACACCTGTTAGGATTGGCTGAGCTCTGCATCCTCCTTAATTTATGAGACGCACATCAGGTTATCCTAGAATATCATCCTAAACAGGCCTGATAGATCAAATATGGAATATATTTCCTGAGCAGAGCTGAGTATGCCACCACCATTACCCCACACACACACCATACTCTCCCCAGTTAAGTGATTTGAGGACTTCACACTGCCAATGTTTCATATCCTCTCCTCCTAACTGACACTTTATCTGCATACCAGCATCTCTGCAGATTGAACACTTAGGCAAGACAATGACAGCCTCTCTTCCCGTTGTCACTTCTCATTCCAGGACCGGTCTGATGCCTCTTACTGGGTTTCTGCCAATAACGGATCCCCTCCCCTCGCCATCCAGCAGCCAGTCTACCTAACTTGGATAGAAAAGGAGCACTTGATGTCTGTGACACTCATTTGTCAATTAGCAGGCCCCTTCCCATGTTGACATACAGTGACTTGAAAGACAGAGCAGAGCCTGTGACGAATTAGGAGAGACAGATGAGTGAGGCATGAGCGGCGGAGTAATACTATAATGTGCTTTAGATATGAATATAAAACGACACAGCTGACAGGCCATACAAGGTTTTATTTCATTTCTCAGTGTACCAGGCCTCCCTACTTTGTCTTCTTTGTTCTCTTTTCATCAGACTACTTACATCTCATTTTGACAGCCGGGCGACATTTAGAGCACTTTCGTTTTGAAGCGTGAGTTAGCATACTTGATTTGTCATTAAAATGCAAAAAGCCTGCCATCCCCAACATAGCCTGGGTGAGCATACATCCACACACGCACGCACGCACACATGCACACACACACACATACACAAGTATGAGGTTCATCTGCAATGCAAAAGTCCAACATGGACCCCTTTGTCTACATGGTAGCCTGAATTTCAACATTAGATTTTAATGTCATGAGTTCATCTGCTACATAAAAATCTTATGAATTAATGCCAGTGCTTGACTGGTGTTCAGGTCACATGTTAAGTGACCATGTGACCCTGTGACCTAGTCATGGGTCTATCTGGTCAAGCTGTCCAAACCATGTAGGTGTGAAAAAAAAAACAAAAAAAAAAAAAAAGTCATGGATTAATCCATCTATCAATTCATTATTCTGTGCAACAGGGATTAGAGCCTACCCAGCATGCACCGGGTGTGAGGAAGGATAAATCCTGGCCCGTCTATCACAGGGCTACAACATTTACCCTCAATCCGACAGTTACAAGTAATGTGAACTACCCATTGCTACATCTTGGATCGTGGGGTGGAGTTATATCTGTCCACAGCATCCTCACGACCTATACATCTAAACTGAGGCAGGGTTGCATCTTGGGTGAGTAGGGTTAGGGCTGAGTTAGAGTAACACGTGTTATTCCACCCCCATGTGTTACCCCGCCTTACACTGCAAGACACGTGGATACCATCTTGATAATTTAAGAGTTTCAAATTCAAGAATCTATGTCATTGTAAGAAAATTATGGTTTGGTAGTCCACCGTACATTCATTTTGCTCTGTTTTAGTTTGAATGATAGTGAGAACTATATTACTGATTAAAGTGCTTGTCACCAATAATGTTTTCATGCAAACTATAATCCAATTTGTACCCTATTGTCTGTCTGTGCTGCAATTAAGACAAAAACACAAAGTAAGGTGTATGCATTTATGACATTAATAGGATTTCTTCGTTCACAAGTTGTTGTTTAGTTGGCTTATGAGAGGAAGTATGCTAGGTGAGTAAATGCACACACACCTGTCACTCATAATAGACCACCGATTTAACGGTGTACGTCAATTCCAATTTGATGATGGTGTTACTGCCTTAATGTGATTAGAATCAAAGTTTTAACATGTATGTAAACATAATGACAGATTTCAATGCTTGCCACTAAATTAACTGATAGTAAAGTAAAAGCTTCCCTTAAAAAATGTATTTTTTTTTACATTACATGTGCAGTAATCAGCATTAGTATCAAGGGTACACCTAAGTAGCCAAAACATATCAAAGTAGAAGGGAGAGGGGCTTCAGCTTTCACAAACTGTGGCATTGCAGAGCTGTGATTTGTTTATCGATGTCATATCTCAGAGGAAAGGGAGCGCTATTCTTTTCCTGTGACTCACAGACGTGAGCTCCTCAAACCTCTTGTGTCCAGTGTGATAACGCTGCATGTTATAGATGCAAGTACACCCAGTCACAGAGGGGAATCATGTCAGCACAGCACACTGCCACTCACCGCATCGTGTACACACCTGACCTGAAACAAAGTGGACGACACAACAATATCCAAGCCTGCGCCGCGACAGAAATCTCACCGTGAGCTGCACTTTTCAACACATTGGTGAGACAGGCTGACACTGCGACGCAGAGAGGGAAAGGTGTGGGTGTGACAGGCTGCTACCATAATTTCATTGTGCCATTACCTGCTCAGCCACTCATGCTTATGCTCGCAGAGACAGATATACAAACACCGCATGCAAGCATACCTGCATATACAAAAACAGAGATACAAGCATGTGCACAAAATACACAAAACCACACGGCATCCAGAAGTCAGTCAGAGGTGATGCAGTGGTTCGCTTCTCGTTGTGACTTACTGTCAGGCTGCTGGATGAGCGCTGTCAGTTGAGTCGACAGAAATAAGCATATTAGCCACTACAAACTCTGCCAAGTGTCTCCCTTTCCATTGAGTCAAGCAGCAAGAACAAGTGCATCATGCTGAAGGGAGTCCACTCTCTTTCACCAACATGTGCCTCAGTTTACACTTGTTTGGCTTGAGCCGGCACTGAAAGGAGGTCATGGTGTCCATGTCCAGGTGTCTCAGCTGTGTCACTTGTAAAGTGAAATGGGGCCTGATGGATAACAAATTTCGAAATGCAGGAAAGTTGGTGCTGGGAGAGACTATATGTTGCTACAATATTGAAATTGAGATATAAGGGGAAAAAAAAGACAGAATCTTTGTGATTTTTCAGACAAATTGTTAAAAAATTGCACCTAGTTGTAACGGGGACACATTACTTTTGTTACTTCCGTCATTTTATAGTGCAACGTTGTAAGGGGTGCGTGTTAAATATTGTCAAAATAGCAAAAGAAATGCATCCAGTAAGACAAACTCATCGGTCCTGAACTGCCCAAAAAGCTGTAGCTGTAACATATTGGCATTAAAATGGTTAAACACACCAAAGCATGAGGCTAGCCATGTTTCAAGCCTGATGCATGATTTGCACATACGCAATGCAGATGGTGCTCATGCTTTTGACTGTGAGAGTGAGAGCCAGGACAAACACTGAAGTATCCCCCTTTTTCTGCACCTCTTCACTTGACCAATTGCCAATAAAGGTGCATTTATGTCACGCTGACACCATCCCCATCGTTTCAAATTCCGAGTGGTGTGTGACCTCACAAGTGACCTTCAAATGCAGCTTCAATGGCCGACCATTTGCATCGTAATTACATCATACTTTCCACATGCCCACTGTCACATCAGTGTCCACATTAACTTGACAGGATGTGGGTGTTGCCATCTCTGGCCTGTCACAGCTGACCAATCAGAACGCAGCAAGAGGCAGTACCTAAAAGAGCCAGTTTTCACTGTCTGTGCACTTAGAGGCTGCAGTTTTATTGCATTTTTTTGCATATTTAAAAATTGCAAGGATAGAAAATAGACCCCTAAATGAAAACAATTAACAACATCATCATAGTTCAGTGGGGTGCTGCTATATTATGTAGCTTATTAATATTATGCAAGAAATGTTTATAATATGCTATTTATCTGAACAAATATCAAAATTATCATGTCATATCTGTCATACAGATTTCTGTGTGAATGATTAAAGGCCACATGTGTGTATTTTCATTCATTTAAGCTATAACAGGCCATTCCTCCTTAAATAATACTATCCAATTCTAAATGATAAACATAACTTTCTGTGCATTTCTAAAAAAGATGTTTGGTGATGATATTTTTTAAATTTATTTTAATATGTATTCTCCAACTAACTGTTTTCACAGGTGGCAGCATGACAGTCAGCATCCTCAAGGAAGCTTTCGAGGATCAACGTGTTGTACAAAATACAAGAGCAGAGATGCTTGAAAATGTTCCGCCAAAATAAACGTTTGCTTCCCACATTTGAATTAAAGTAATTTCTGCTCGTCTCCTTGAGTGATTACAGACAGACACTTGGAATGTAGTGTTGAGTAATAAATAAGGACAGGTACTAATAAAAGCAGTGTTTTTAGATTACATCTGCTCCACGCTTCACAGTTTCCACACTGCATAATAACAGATAAATTGCACTGGTGGAAAGTACACACATGGTTATATTGTAATGAAATAAAATATATCCGTATTATTTTCAGCACTGGCTGAAATGACCGTGGAGCTCATTGGCTTTCAGATATTGGCAGGAATCTGAACAGTAAATTTTCTTTATTTATATGGCTGTTATAGCTGAGCAAATGAACAATACATGTGTTTGCCTGTTTGGAAAAATCCACGTTAGTGAAGATATTATAACAAAGACTGTCACGCATAGTTTGAATGTACCGCACGAAAGCATCAACTCAAAATGTCGTCACATTTTTTTATGTAAAAGTATTAGTCAAAGCAGGGGTAAAATATAAAGTGTTATAGGAAATGACAGCTTTCCAGTCATAAAGGCCTCTTTTAGGGGCATTCTTATGAGGATCAGAACCACTGGAGGGGGTGTGGTTTTGCCTGAGCGAGCTTAAAACATCAACACATGTTGAGCTGCTTATTGAATTTCACAGCTCCACCCACCCATGACCTCCCAATATCGTCATGTGAGCACCGAGAATCCAATTGCAACAAAGAGGGAGTTTAAAAGGGAATGGTGGATATATAGGTCTGAAGAGAGATTGTGTGTGTGAGTGTGTATGAGATTTAATATGCACAAAGCATACATTGGGACTTATATAGTCCAGAAAAATTCACTTGTTGGAATCAATTTTCAAACATACTATTTCCCAATCTCTGTAAAACATCTTTACAACATGCAGAAGGGTTGAAACGTCAGTAGGAGATGTAGTATGAAACATATGCCAGTAAAATATAAAATTTCCTCTAAAAATCCTTTGTCAACATGCATGTTTTCCACGTGAACCAGCTGAACATGAGAGGAAGATGAAGAACTGTGTAACAGAGCAAACCATCAATCAATAAAGCGCTGATATGAACCCCAAATGCTCAGAGTACCACTTCATTACTTCTGCATTGCTTCTCTGCCTGCACCATCCTTTGAAGTTTAGTAATGATATCTGACATCTACGATTCCTCCCTTAACTGAATTGAAAATTAATAATGAATTAGTAGTATCAGAGTTATAAATATTTCATTCTGAACATCAAGTCCTTAATGTGACAGGTTCAAGGGCAAGAAACATAATGCTAGCCTTGATCTCCCTGAAACCAACACAGATATGGCTTGTATCAGTCAGCTTTCATAAAGCTGTTTGTAAAGCTTAACAGGCCTCCTCTTCCACAGAGGTAACGCCAAGATATCTGCTGTCCGATGGAGGATTCTGTAACATGCAAATGCAGCACACCTCTACTAATGATCTGACAGAGACAAGCCTGTTTAGAATGAAGAATTACTGAAGCACCTGTTTGATTTTTCACCATTATGGCTGAAAACAAGATATTGGCAATCGATTAAAAGTCAATCAATAATGCCACTTATTAGCTTCCTGCTTGCTGTTAGCTGTTTGACACATAGAAAACCTTTTGTGCATTCAGCAGGTATATTTACATGGATCCTGTACTCTTATTTTTGTCTGCGTGATTAAGATAAAAATGTGATTAAGTTGTAAACACTGACAGAATTAATAGGATTTTGTGATTTCTTGATTGTAAATACATGATGTTCTATGACTGGAGTATTGGGGAGAGCCCCTCCTCAGGTGAGGAAATGCATGTGGAGGTGACTTACTCCATTATTGCACAGTAAATTGTAAATTTAATTATTTGGCTATCTAAATGTAATAATCTGAGTTAACCACCTAAACTCTCATCATACTCTGATTATCGAACTGCTAAATCCAATTCCGTCCATGTATTTTCTTGCATTACTGCCTTAATCGGAGTACAGACAAATGATCAGAGCATAACTTGCATGTAAAACCTATGGAGTGTTGGTTTGTTGAGCGTGGATGCTGTCATTCAGAATGCTCTGGTTCACACTCATTATTAGGCTAATTCACTCTACGTTTGTTAATTCATTCACCCTATGCACATTTGTCCTGCTGGTCCCAGCAATCAAACCAGCAACCTTCCAGTACATGTCAAGTTTTAGCCACTGGGCCACCGCTGCCCAAAGTTGAACCAGTAGCTCTTCATGGCAATTAATCGCTATAAAGGAAATTTCAGGTGAAAATCTTGAACATTCACTTGTGTTTATACTTGAAAAACATTAGTTTGAATAACTGAATTAAACTTGTTTTAAACCCATCTGAGGCTTCTGTTCTGTGGTTGTTTTGTCTAAGGGTATCCTTAAATAAGATGTAAAAAAATGAATTTTCCTTTCATGCCTTGATAAGTTCATATTTATGCACATCACAATGTGCATAAAGTGAAGGATTTAACAGTATCACAGAATGCAAATCAGTTAAACGGAGGAAGCTGCATCTCCAGTACAGACAACTGCCTCAAGAAGACAATTTTCAACAAAAACGCTGTCTGTTCAGCCTGTTTCACGGCCTGACAATCACAAAAAGGGTTCAGAAACAAAAGCACCTTATAACCATCTTCTCTTCTCTTTTACTTGCCAGGTCAACTATGCTCGTCCCGCTGTTGAAATGGCACCCCCCTCTGAAGCAGCTGCCACGAGCTGTTCCTTCATGTCCTGACAGAGGAATCTTTTCTTCTATTTGCTCCTGAATTAGCATGTCACATTTATTGATCCCGCCTTTTATCCTGCCCCAGCATGGCAGCAACACGGCCCATACACTCGTCCAAATCTTTGATGTTCTGATGACACCCTGACCACCCGCAGACAGAGGGCACACATTCAATTACACCAGATCTACAGATGCATTCATCTCTCAGTAATAGAGACAGATAGATACTTAGATATTTAGGAGGATAGATGGATGAATAAACAGAGAGATAGGGGCAGTCTTCTTTGAGTTTTTTTAGATGACTCAGCCAAGCAGCCTTCAAGGACCATACCAGCGACTGTGCATGTTTGAGCCCAATATATAAAATCCACATAAATGTTACGCTACTGACAACCAATTTCCAAAACATAAAACCATATTTTAGTTTACATGTTATTTTTTTAAATCCCCAATCTTTCAAAATCAAATATTCAGGTGATACATCCAATTTAAATTCAATGTTTTGCCTTCTAATAATTATGCACAATTGCAGACAGCACAATAATTTTAGTTTCTCAGTAAAAGCCGTCTTCTCCTGGGACTATATTCCCTGGAGGACACATACATTGTCTTCCATGCAGCTCCGTGTCGGATAAAGTTATTTTAAAAAAAAAGCCTAATAGACATCATGTTCATTGTGATGGATTACATATCTCAAGCGTGTTTCAAGTCTCTACAAGTTGATTTTAATAGTGTATTGGAATTAATTGCAGCTAATGGCAGTCTGGAAGGTAGAAAAAAAATCTATTTACCACTGTAGTAGTATATTTTGGAAAAGGGTTCTCAGTAACATCATGTTTATGTGGATTGTATATATTGGGCTCAAACATGCACGATTGCCAGTATGGTCCTTTAAGTTGTTTCGTTTTCAAACCTATTCCATTTGCTTGAATCAGTAAATGAGTTGTTTATCTTGTTGCCGTTACCCTTAGTTTGGTTTGGTTTCACAGAGAAAATTCCAAGCAAACCAAAACATATAATCAAAAGCCAAGTGAGATGGCTCGCTCCACTCATGGGTCAGAAATGTCTGTGGGTGTCAAAATCAAAACAGGAAGAAGTTATGTAACATGGAACAATGACAGAACTGGGATACATTCTTATTCACAGTCATCATTTGGAGCACATACCAAGTAAAACTATGCTGGCAGAATGTCGAATTTGAAGACAACGTCTCAAAAACCTGCATACTGCTTCACATAATGTGAAACGTGCTGCCTTCAGATGGCTGAAAAGGAGAATGAACTGCATATTGAGCTCACATGACAACATGCTAACCTTCAACATGCTAACCTGAAGATGTATTCGAAGCTTTATATGTTAAGACCTTTTCCACAGTATCCATTTGATTTGCTGTGTGTAATTTATTAATGTTCATCACAAGTATTACACCGTCTTTGCTTCTATATCAATCAATGCATCATTATATCGACGTGTAGTTTGTGTAGAAGTAGCTCAGCTCATGTTCACATCACATACGAACAACTCCAGACTATGTTTTTGACTGGACTGAAATGAGGTCTCCACCTCAAAAGTCTCTCAAACAAACTGAAATGGGGGAAAATTCACAGAAGCCCAATTTAGCTGGAATAAACCAAGTAGGTGTGAAAATGCCTCTGCAATTATGGACAATTACTCAAAAAAAAAAAAAAAAAAANAAAAAAAAAAAAAAAAAAACTCCAAAACCTAAACTTCTTTTTTTTCCAACTTCAAAAATCCCAAAAACAAAATGTGGGTTTTTAACAAAAACAAAAATATCAGTTATAACTTTGATTATTATTATTTGGTTATTATAATTATTGATTATTGTTTTTCAATGCTGCCTTCTTAGCCAGGTACCTCTTGAAAAAGAGATTTTTATCTAACTGAGTTTTTTACCTGGTCAAATAAAAAAATTATATGATGACGATGATGATGGTGAGTTGTTGCATTTTTCATGATTTGTGTACTTTTGTGAACTGCAATGTATTAAATTCTTAGAGACTTTTAAATTTTATTTTTAGATGTGAGGACTGAGGGTGGAAATTAGCTAAAGTGAAAGTTGGCACAGTATATTTAATGCTGTTTTTGTTTGTGCCGATGGATGGATGGATGGATGGACAGGTTGTTTATCATCACAGATATGAACTATCTGCAGGTCTGAGTCTCTGATTTACATTCCTATGAGAGATCATCAACACAGCACCAAGCATCTCTTCCTGATCACTTCCTGTTCGGAGCCTGAACATTGATCATCACTTTCCGTCTCCTTACCTGAGCTGATTGAAGCTCAGATCCAGCCTTCGTGCAAACCAGCCATACGTGTCTCCGAGGAACTCTGGAATGTCCTTACAGTCATGACCGATGTAGGAAAGCTGAAAGAATAACAACAGAAAGAGACATTACTGTGTGAAACGTAGCAATAACATCATAGTTTCCCTGACATGTGCACAGCAGTGTTTTAGCACACATACCACCTCCAGAGAATAATGCTGCGGGATCATCAATACTTTACANCACAGCAGTGTTTTAGCACACATACCACCTCCAGAGAATAATGCTGCGGGATCATCAATACTTTACACTACAGTATGGCTGTTTTCACTTTTTACAACGAGAGAAAATGAAGTTTGAATTTAAAACCATATTTGTCATGCTGTTTACATGTAAGTAATTGATTCATTCTCTGCTGTTATTGCTTTCCAATCATCACACGACATCTAGCTGAAGGAGAATTCATGTAACTTTTATAAACGACTCCCAACAGCTGCAAAATAAGTGAACAAAACCTGCCATAAAGTCAAATTTTGACCTCTTACAGATTACTTACAGTCAGCCTTTACCAAATGGAAACAGAGCTTTTATCTCTCAATTTTTTTGGGAAAAAAAAAAANTTACAGTCAGCCTTTACCAAATGGAAACAGAGCTTTTATCTCTCAATTTTTTTGGGAAAAAAAAAAAAGATAGGTTTGTGTTTCAAGTCCTGTTTTATACAAAGAAAGTGAACAATAAACTTGGTAGTTGCTGAGAATTTGACTTATTATTAGAATTAATAACATAATTGATTCTTCTTCAAGTTATTCACAAAAGTGGTTTACGTCATCATGTGATCTATGTGAAAACTTACCAACCTTTTACCTTTTTTTTAACCATAAATTTGTTATTTTCACAGCTATTTTATATTTTGAAAGGTTAACACAGAAACACTACGCAACAATTTGATGTATGTTCACTGATGGTACTGAAGATTTGTTTTTGTCAATTATGTTTGCAATCATAAGGAAATTATGCCTAAACTTCAAAATATGACACAAAAAAAAGCTGTTGTTTTAATTAAGGCATTTACGTAAATGACTTCAGCTCAAATTAGTCTGATCAAAAACCTAAAAATTGGGATTTTAATGCAAAGTAAATGTAGGTATAATATTACTAGTTTCTGCATAGTATCCTAATTCTTGTATAATTTATAAGACATATCTGGTTTTTTTTAATTATAAGAACTTTATTTGCAACCAAGAAGTGACAGATATACACTTAGTAATAAAAAAAAGCATATGTATAAACAAGACCTATTAGCACATTACACTAAAGTTAAATCATAAGTAGTCTCAGGCATTAATTCATATTCCTGCATAATATGGAACGTTTTGTTTGTTTTTTGCTTTTTTGTTTATCATATCCTTAAGAAAAGTACTAGAATGGTTGAATTATGAATCATTTATGCATTTCCAGTCTGTAAACTGAGAATACACCAAACCTGCAGCTTCTTATTATCACAGTTTTACAAATCCACCCAAAAGAAATGAGTGTGAAACAGTGTGAAATAAATGAAAAGCTGATATTCCATGGATGCTAAATCCTTCCCAACACTCAGGATCCTGCTGCTGCTTGTGACGTTTTACAGGAACTACAAAACTGGAAGGCGTGGCTGCAGCTCTGTGTCACATGACCCAGTAATGAAATGAAACTATAATAAAAAACTTAATCTGGCAGCAATAAACTCAAGTTAGTAAACACTTTAGACAATCATTCCAACCTAAAATAAGAAAAATAACCTATGACTCGAACACAAACTGACCTGAGTGCCATTCAGTACGACCAGTGACTCGTTGCAAGCCATAATTTCCACTTCTCCTCCTCTCTCCTCTTTCCTAACGATGACAGCGCGGCGTTTCTCCACAAACCCTCTGAAATGAAACCCGGAGTCCTGATCCTGTACGAAAACAGCAGCCGTGAGAGTCAAAAAAGTTCTTTTTCTGGAGTTATAATCAGGTTTGTTTGGAGATCTACTGGCGCTTTTTCAATTGGCTTCACAGTTTCCGCGTCGCGCTGCAGATCAGCTGACCAGCTGCTGTCCGGAAACACGTGGACACTGTTGTTGATGAAGTCAGGGTGCTGCTGCGTGTCTGCTGATATGTCCACGCGTGAACGCAGCAAAACGTGAAACTTCCTTAAACGCACATTGACATTTTAGAAGAATTATAAACTACTCAGATTTAATATGCTACTGTGTTTATTAAAGGATCAGACCGGTGATTTTGCATGTTTAACCCCAACACACGCTATGTTACTGACAACCATTTTCCAAATCATAAAACAGTATTTTAGCTTCCCTGTTATTTTTTGCCAAATCCCCATCTTTCAAAATCAAATATTTCAGTGATGCAGGCACCTTAAAAGTGTTTTGCCTGCTAATACGTACGTCCAAATATAGAAGGGACTGTTATTTTTAATTTATCAGTAAAAGCAGTTTTCTTCTTGGACTATATTCACTGGCGGAGACATAATTTTTATCCATGTAGCTCCATGTTGGACCCATTAAAGGACCATACCATCCATTTTGCATGTTTGAGCCTAATATATTCAAGTTTCATATACGTAGTGTTACTGACAATCATTTCCCATAGCATACTACTAGAATGGTGAGTTTAAAAAAAATCCCTACTTTCCAATGTATGGTTTCAGTTCATTCTATTAAAATCAACTTGCTGATACTTGAAATGTTCTTGGGATAGGTAATCCATCATCGCAATCAAAACGTGTATTCAGGTTTTTTCTAAGTTTCATAATTTTAGCATTTAAGTACAATAAAAAGCACGGAGTGAATGTATGTCTCCACCAGGGAATATAGTCCCAAAAGAAGACNGTACAATAAAAAGCACGGAGTGAATGTATGTCTCCACCAGGGAATATAGTCCCAAAAGAAGACCTGCAGTTATTGGAAAAGTTTAACCACCATAATTTCACAATTATGCATAACTATTAACAGGCGAAACATCGATTTTTAAGGTGGGTGTATCGCTTGAATATTTTATTTTGAAAGATTAAGAGATTTTGAAAAATATCAGGAAAGCTGAAATAGTTTTATCCTTTGGGAAATGACTGTCAGTAACATGTATGAAAATTGAATATATTAGGCTCAAACATGTAAAATGGCTGTTATGGTCCTTTAAATAAAGTTACTTAGACAAAAACTATTAGTAGACATTGTGATCGCTGTGATGGATCACTAATCTCAAGCATGTTTCAAGTCTCTAAAATCAGGTTGATTTTAGTAGCATACTGGAATGAACTGAAACCAATGGCAGGCTGGAAGGCAGGAAATGCTAAATGCTAAATTCTGGAAAATGACTGTCAGTAACATAACATGTATGCAGGCTGTATATATTGGGCTCAAACATGAAGAAGAAAAAGATGAAGAAATTTGACCACCACTTCATCAACACTTTATACACGAAGGCACCAATATTCCTTAAAAGTGTCATATTATGGTCATATTGCATCTCAAACAGCTCTTAATATAAACCAAAGGTTCCACAATTTATTGAATCTAATCTGTGGCCTTAGCCCCTTTGTCAGTAAAATAAGGGAAATTGAGAAGCGTAACATTTAGGTTTTGCTTAAATCATTTTTCAAGTTAGGCATGTGCATAATATTACTAATAATATAAATGTTTAAGGGCTTTTCATGTGAATAATATACATATTCTGCTCCCTAGTAGGTTAATTGTTAAATCTGGCAAACACAGCAGCAGATCATCTAGTCAGAGATATGGCAATTAGCTTCAAGAAAATAGAGAATATAAACTTCATGTATGAAGATACACACAATTACTAGATGGTTTCCTATTTAGCAAGACTTTGGGGAAGCACATTGACATTTTAGTAGAATTCCTGAGGGAAAAGAATTCAGAGTCTCAACGGTTGATAAGATCAGTATCTATTGTTAGAAATCCTTTATCAGCAGTCTGTCTGGATTTAATACACTGAGCCAGTATTCCTGAAATATACTATGTTATAGATGCTTTGCATGTCAAAACACTCATAATATAAATTAAGAGTTTCATAAATTGCTGAATCTCACGCCTTAGCACCTTTAATAAATAATATGGTCAAAAGTATGTTGACATTCCTTCTAATTAGTGATTGCTGACATGGTTTGTCCCCTATGTTAGAGGGAATATGTGACAAATTAATACAAAGATAATTAAAGCAATCACGTTTAGCAATTCTAGCATGATGGAAGTGGACTCTTCCAGGATGACGCTGCCCACCAACACACACACACACACACACACACACACACACACACACCATAAAGTTCAAAGGGTCACAGAATAGTTTGACAAGTGTAAAAATGATGTAAATCATATGCTATGGTCTTCGCAGTCACCAGATCTCAAGCCAATTTAACACTTATGGAAGACTTTGGACAGACATGTTAGAGAACGCTCTCCACCGCCATCATCAACTTACCAAATGAGAGATGATCTTTTAGAAGTATGCTGTTCCGTCCTCCAGTAGACTGTCACAATCTTGTACAATCCATTCCAAAACACGTTTAAGCAGTTCTGGTGGCTTGTTATGGCATAACCTAACTAAGACACCCTGTGTGTTGATTTTCCTTTAATATGTCACCATATGTATCACTATCAGGATATGCAGATATGTCAGCAGAAAGAAATTGTAGCACTTGTATATTAGTTCTTACTTTTAATTTTAAATCATGCATGGTGATTATAAAAGAATTTCCAGTGAATTCATGAATTTTACTGTTGAAGATTACTTTAGATGACAGCTTTATTGTTTTGCAACTGCATTAACAAAATTCGAGGGAACCATGATACAAGTGAGTGTTTCTGTGTTTATTTATGGGAAAACTTAATACCAAAATATACTCTTAACCAATTTTCTTACCCTTAAATATTGATATCCAGTGTTCTTTGGGGTCCAGTTTGTTTGTTTGTTTTATGTGTGTTAAAATATGGATTCCAAAAAAAAAAAAAAAAAAAAATCTTTTCATCTGGATTACTGATAAAATAAATAAAGGCAGAAATCACTGAAATCTTGCAGGTTTTCACAGAAATCAAACAAACCTGCAGCTGTTTGTTTAGGAGCTGAAGCTGGACAAACCTGCAGATTTTGGGGTTCAGGTGTCACTTATGAAGCACTGCGAGGTGACTGGCATAAGAAAGTTTGAAGAAAGTCAGCTATCACGTCACTGTGTGGGCTGTGACGTCACGAGGGGCCCCTCCCATACGCGGAAAAGCTTCATTTTCTCCTGCTCTCCCTCCCGGAGAGAGAAGAAGAGCAGAGCGCATGGCTTTCTGTCTGTGCGCTTTACGTCGCTCCGCTCCTGCATGACTGAATGAACGGCTGCTGTGTCTGTGCAATACAAAATTACAGTTATTATTACAGTTTTATATTTTTTTTTAATTCTTTTACCTTCTGACGTTGTTTGACGTTTTACACCGGAGCTTAGTTGGCGGTGATTCCAGGTAACGTCGCGCCACGGACTTTTCCCGTGAAGCCTCCTTCCTGCTCGGAGTTGAAGAGAAATCGTTTTTCCGCTTAATGCATGCGTTTTAATGCTTATATTTAATATTCTTCTGTTCAGAATTTATCTTCATTTATCTGTGGGGATGGTGAAGATTTTGTGCGCAATTGTGCAAGCACAATCTTTAGGTTTTGGTTTAAATATTGCCTCAAAGTAATTTAAAGAATATGGATAGAGATAAAATTAATACCTTTGTAGTGAAATTCTGACTAGTTCTACAGAAGTCTAAACATAATAAAATTAATTATAAATATGAGTAAGTTTTGGATGTTTGCAAACTACAGGCAAGTTGTTTAATTATATCTATATATATATATATATATATTTATACAAACCTAAATATGAATTTTGCAACAATCTTATAGTAAACCTTAACACATTTCTTGGCGTGATATAAACAGTGATATTTGTATACAGGGAGTGATTCATAAACATGTCACTGTTATGAAATATATGAGGATATTAAACTTTCTATTTAAATATCATGAATTATGGTCACCAAAATGTGTTCCCATTTAAGGGGAATGCCGAGTGTTTTGGTGTGTGCTGCAGAAGCTCATTCGTCATCCGGACAATAAAGAGGCTTTCTGGCTGACAGAGAAAATTTATGGTTGCCCTTCTTTGCCCTAATAACTCACATATTGTGTCATGGACTGACAGCCCTGCAGAAAACAGCAAGCCTGTTATCAATCACACATCTTTGCATATTGTGAGACGTTCCCCTCCTTTTCTGCCAGACTAAAACACTGAAAACACCAGGGGAAAAAAACGAAGGTTCACTCAGCTTGATTTTTAAAGTTAAGAACGGAACTGATTGGAATTACTGGCCTAATTTGGTGGTGCTGTTTATTATTTTTAACATGGTATGTGTCTTATGATTTAGGTTTAAAATTTAGATTGCAAGTGTCACGCATAGAGGCAGAATATGGGGCCTGTACATGAATCTTATTTCTAAAAATGGTTTCTAATGCATTTGTAACTTTTAGAAATAGCTGAAGCAGATATTTGACTTGTTTTATCAACGCAGTTGCACATTTATTTGATTTGATTTAAAAGAACATCCATCCAAAATTGAATTTATTTAAAAATCTGAAGTCCAAAAATTGTTTACACCTATAGATCATATAAAATCTATTTTTCGCCCCTGTGACCATCCACTCCAGGTTTTCTTGCTCTCCAAGTTGACCTGTCAAGCAGATTACCACAGAAAGAGATTAATGGCAGAGGCGGGTTGCAATAATAATCGTTTTGTTTGATGTGACAACTTTGATAGGCGTTGATTTACTTACAAACTGATAGGCTTTTAATTGAGCGCCTCCATCCCGATTGAGATGAAAGGAAAAGCGCACTGAAAAGCTGCCCGATGGCCCCGGAGCCTCAATACTGATTAGCCATCTCAGCGGTGAAGAGTTCAAGCCTTTTTCTACTTCTTTTCTCTGCGACCTGACACACCATTTCTCTTCTTTTCTTCCTCCTGCTCCGCTTCTCTACCTCTTCGAGAAATAAATCATTTTCATTGTATGTAAATAAAATCGAGTTGACATCAATGTAAAATGTCTGGATTTCTTTCTTTCTTTTTTTTTTTTTTTTTTTTTTTGTCTTTGTTATTGCTGTTGCAGATGACAATGTGCCGGAGGCAGATGACAGGTTTCAACACTAAAGAGCAGATTCGTTGTGCCAAAATGGACACGATTCTGTTTTCAGAGATCCTGATGTTAAACATTATCATTTTTGAAGGGACTCTAACTCTGATACATTAAAATATTTATTTGTACATCGTGGAAATATAAGTTTTCCAATTATTGTTTTTTTCTATTTTCTTTTTCCTTTTTTTTTTCTTGCCTGTGGAGTTTTCCCCAAGATTTCCTGTGAACACCGATTTATAGAATAAACACTTCAGCACCTCAACACAAACTGTTAGATTTATAGAAGATGTGACGAGGACTTTTTGCGCGTTAAAGTTTTACTATTTGTTTTTTGTCACATCTGATGTGTTTGAAGACTAAAAATTAGTTTTTGCTAATAAATAAAGAACTGAAATTCCCCCCCGGATATGAACCCTCGCTTTATCTCACCGCCTGATCCTACTTTGGCTCCATGCTCACTAAGTGGACACAGGATTGTCGCTGCATCTAAAAATTAAATCTTAACTCGGCAATGATTTATTTCCCTTAAAATTTGGTGTCTCATCCAGACTACCTCTCTTCCCATTTGTCCTTTTCTCGCAGTCACGCTGGCATGTAATCAGCCACAATAGCTGACATAAATCAAGCTCTGGATTGACACCGTCTGACAAATAACTGATTGATTGCAGTGGAGCAGAATTGACACTTGACGGAGGGGTGGAGATAGAAATAGAAGGGCGGTGTATATTATACTGAAAACATGTGACATTCACATCCCTCCATCACTACATTGGTCTATTCCTGTCAACGCTTGTCTGTTTGGGGAATTCAAGCCGGGGCGGTTGGTTTTATGTTTGCCAGTGGAAAAAGTCCCAGTGGAAGAGTGCGTAATACGCGCTCACTTTGCTCGTCTCCGGCGAATTCCACGAAATATGTGTTGGCGTAACGAAGGAACTCTGAATTATATATTGCAAGATAATCTCTCATGGGTACTTTCTAGTAATTGCTAAAGCAGTGGTGAATTGGTAGGGAAGATGTAGCAATATTAAGAAAAAACAGTAAAAGAGTGTCATCATCAGCTTTAGTCCAACAATTATTGTGTGTTGTGGATATTTAAGATATTTTATTTATATTTCAGATGAAAACGTGGGTAAATTCAGTCCTTCAAATGAAAAGGGAAAGGAAGTTCGTCTGTCCTCTAACATACATAACGTGGTGCTTTCCATCCTTCATATCACTCTAAATTAATATTTGCTAAAAGGATGTATATAAATGATGTTTATAATTTCAGGAAGGGTTTTTTTCCTCGTATGTAGCATGTTATCCACATATCCTGGCTTGCAGAGAACTCGTAGTCCTATATTAAAAAATAGTGCAAGCGTTCACATAAAACCAAACATTAAGCTCTGTCTCCTCCCCTGAGCTGTCAAAACAGACCCTTACAAAGAGGAGAACGTCACATCCCCTTGACCCTCCAATCACCTCAGGGTCCCATTTGATTGGAAGGCGGCAAAGGCTTTAATCTCGGACTAATTCAGCTGCTTTTGAAGTGAAAATTTCTCGCAGTTCGTTCGTGGGGAGTACAGAGCGCAGACCTGCACACACACGCACACACGGCGCAGCGCTCAAGGTGAAGACGCAGCTCCGGATCTGCGATCACCGCGCACGGTCTCATCCAGCAGCCGCGCCTCGCTCCTTTACCACCAGGATTACACGGTATTGAATCATTTTTTACGCTTTTTTTCCGTCAGAGAGAGGCTCGACGCTTTTTGCGATCGTCTTGATGAATCTGACGAAAGCATTGCCGTTTAACTTTCTGAGTATTGGGACATGATCACATCGCCCTCGGTGTCTGCCCTGAAAAATCGTGATCTTCGTGCAGCAGCCTGGGAAAGCAGAAGCTCTCGGAATAGCAGCTCAGTGAGCATCAACAAGCCTTTTCTCCACTCCGCACCTCCGTCTGATCCACTACGGCAAGCAAACCGACTTCCCATCAAGGTTCTGAAAATGCTTACCGCAAGATCTGGACACATTTTGCACCCAGAGTATCTACAGCCTTTGCCTTCTACCCCGGTTAGTCCCATCGAGGTAAGGAAAACATTTCGAATACTTTCCGTAGGTAAAATAGAAGCGTTTTTAGTTGAAGCTTTCTCGGGGAACTGCGTTTTGGGTGCTATTACGCCCAAATATGTCGTGTCCTATTGTAATAACTACTGTTAAAAATTACATGGTGCAGTGTAAAACATGCTATTTGTTATTAATAATCGAAACGATTGTAGTTTTCTTCACGGGTGAGCCGTGCGTAACTGTACATAGAATTTTCCATTTGGAAAGGGCAGAGAATATGCTTTTTGTTGGGATTTCTCTTAATCTAGACCAGTCTAGACTATGATAATAATTCAGACACAGCCTTGTCCGTTTTGATAGAATTTATCAACAGCTATTTTCATTTTCTTGCAGTTAGATGCCAAGAAAAGTCCGCTGGCACTGCTGGCGCAGACCTGCTCTCAGATCGGCAAACCGGACCCACCGCCCTCCTCCAAATTATCCTCCGTTACATCAAATGGATCTAGTGACAAGGAATCTAAATCCGGTCCTTTAAAACTGAGTGACATCGGTGTGGATGACAAATCTAGCTTCAAACCCTATTCTAAGCCTTCAGACAAGAAGGACTCGTCTTCTGGCGTCTCGGGTGGAGAGAAGTCTGGTTTCCGAGTGCCGAGCGCCACCTGCCAGCCGTTCACGCCGCGGACAGGCAGCCCAAACTCCAGCACGTCTGCTTCCCCCATGCCATCAGAGGGAAAATGTGGGGAAAGGGAGGAAAAGAAAGAGTCTGATTGTAATAAAAATGGCACGACGGACGGATCTGGCACCACTAGTCACAGCAGGATAAGTGTGAGTTGTGGTGGAATTAATGTGGAGGTCAATCAACACCAGGAGACTACGCCTGGCACAAAAACCACCTCCTCCTCGGAGTCATCATCTGTAACTTCTGTATCCTCCGCATCAGTTCTCGGTTCAGGACTTGTGGCACCGGTTTCTCCTTACAAACCAGGACAGACAGTTTTCCCTTTGCCTCCTGCTGGTATGACATACCCGGGTAGTTTGGCTGGGGCCTATGCTGGGTACCCTCAACATTTCCTGCCTCACGGAGGGAGCTTGGTTAACGCACAGTTGGCGAGTTCTCTGGGCTGCAGTAAAGCGGGATCCAGCCCCTTGGCTGGGGCTTCTCCACCCTCCATCATGTCAGCCAGCCTGTGCAGAGACCCTTACTGCCTCAGTTACCATTGTGCCAGTCACTTAACGGGCGCAGCCGGCGCCTCCTGCACGCACGATGCTGCAGCGGCCGCTAACGCCCTCAAATCCAGCTACCAACTTATGTACCCAACACACCCCATCCACGGCGTCCATTCCTCGGCGCCATCATTTAGCGGACACCCCCTGTATCCATACGGTTTCATGCTCCCCAACGACCCTCTCCCCCATGTTTGTAACTGGGTGTCGGCAAATGGACCGTGTGACAAGCGTTTCTCCTCATCGGAAGAGCTCCTGAATCACCTGAGGACGCACACAGCTTTTACCGGGGCTGAGAAGTTGATATCGGGGTATCCCGGGTCTTCAACGTTAGCCAGCGCTGCCGCGGCGGCCATGGCATGCCATATGCACATGCCACCGTCAGGAGCCCCAGGGAGCCCCGGGACTTTGGCCCTAAGGAGCCCGCATCACGCTTTAGGACTCAGCAGCCGCTATCACCCGTACTCCAAAAGCCCCCTGCCAACTCCCGGTGCCCCCGTTCCTGTCCCGGCAGCCACCGGCCCGTATTACTCTCCTTATGCACTGTACGGCCAGAGACTCACCACAGCATCCGCGCTTGGATACCAGTGAGGCCAGGGAAAAAAACAAGACTTTGAAAAGTTTATAATACTAAGAATGCAAATATAAAGACTTTTATATTAACAGCGCTACACTTATGGACGGGATCCGTGGACTTCAACTGTATTTATTTAAATGTCGGCTTAAAGCAGACGATTATAGCTGCAAATGGAAAAAAATATCTGAGCAACTCAAAGTGCATTATGTTGAAACTGAACTCTATAGGTAAAGCGAAAACACACACATCTTAGAGAAATAATTAACCTATAGGGATCTTCATTTCGATGTTAATTTGAAATTGCTATGATTGTATTTGTTCTTATTTAATGTCTCATTGAGAAGTAAATAATTTACATGCATGTTTGTTTCTTAAATTCCCCAAATTGTCCACATTTTAAATTGCCGTTATTTTTCAGGTGTATACCATGGAAAGAGAATTGGTATTTTTTTGTATGTATTCTGAAGAAACAATAAGAAACAATTCTGTTCCGTATCTCCGTGTGCCTCATTTTATGAAGTATAAAAATCTTCCACTCTACAATGATCATTTATAATTCAGTTAACATTTTGAAAAATTGGCATATTAAATTAATTAGGTTGGTAGAGTAAGAAAACTGTAATTTTCGCAACCTAATAATTTTTGTCTGCACGCTTTTAAAACATCTTTCTTTCTTTCTTTCTTTCTTTCTATTATTTTATATTATATACCAAATAATTGAAAAGCTTTAAAATTTTACTTTTATCACCATACGTGTTCTAAAGTTTTAATTAAATGCAATTTGAATGAGAGGGGGAATTGGTGTGTGTGTGTGTGCGCGCGCGCGCGTGCGTGTTTGAATTTTAATAAGTTTTTTTTCTAATTGGTTGATAGGTGGCGTTTTATTAGAAAGATACATTTGAAAATTTCGAAAAAAAAAATTAAAAGGATAACTCATTTTTCTTGGTCTATAAAATAGCAAAGAGGACCAAAACAAAATCACAACAAATTTATTTTGTAACCCCAAGAAAAAGTTACAACAAACTGAATATTTTTCTGGCTTTAGGAATAATGCACTGGAAATTTTAGAAGTGTCTGAAACCTTGTGTGACTTGAACCTGTTTTTTTTTTTTTTTTTTTTTTTTCTTTAACAAAATTGTAGGCAGAAAGAAAACCTTTGCCTCACATTATGGTGGCATTTCAAGAAGGCCATTAACTGAATTACAGAAAAATCAAAATGTACTAAAGGCTGATTTGATGGTACTGATTTGCATTTGATCATCTGATCCACCTGTAAATGTAACTCATAAAACACAATTTACTGTAAATTAAAAACTTGATCTTTGTACAGTTTTTCGTGCAATATCAACAACATTGGTTTTGAATTCAACTGAAAATAGCAAATAGCGTCCTATAAATAATTTTCATTTTTATGAAGGGAAAGTTTTTCTTTTTCTTGCATATCTGTACAGGAATGAACATTTGCTGGTTACATACAATTACAGCTGCTTTTATTTCTGATATTCATATAGTTTATTGTTTTTGGATCCAGAGAAAACTTTGCAAATTAAAATGCATGGTTAAATAATTCAAACCAACAGCCATAATTTATTAACTTTACTGTACTGGCAATAAAAAGGACCATATAGGTTTGTGCTGTATTTAACATTTATAAAACATAGTTATCTAAGCTCTTAAGTCTTTGGACACATTGTTGGCCCAGCTGTGTTATTATTAATATTTTTATTGAAAATGTCTCTTCTGCTCTGCTGTCCCTTGTCTTTTGCACAGCGGTTAGTCAGAAGAAACAAACTCCTCTCTTAGTGCGTGGAAGGCCCACACGCGTCCTAAACTGATGTAATGACGGTGAAAGGGAGCAATTTCCATTTTTACCCACATCATGGTGGCTGTGCTCGGAGGTCCCCGGTGGAAGGCAATTTATCATGTGCCCCTCCCCCAGGCTCTGTCACTGGAGGAACAGGCAGGCACATGTGTGCATGAATTACCAACCCTCCCACCTACCCAGCCCTCCCTCCCACTCCCACTGTGGAGATCTGACACAGAGAAGAGAGAACGTGGGGGATTAAAGTATGTAGGAGTNCTCCCACTGTGGAGATCTGACACAGAGAAGAGAGAACGTGGGGGATTAAAGTATGTAGGAGTATTGAAGTATATATTCACTTTGTCCATCAAGGCCTAGACGTGCTTTGATGGTCTCCAGAACCAAATATCAGTGAGAATAGAGCACAAACAACCATTTATGGAAAAATCATATATTTTTCAGAGGTTAAATTTTTGAAACAAAAGTTGAAAAATACAGTTTAAGCAAGTTGTTTTTGCAGAATGGTTTTTACAAAGCTGGTCACTGTACATTGATCTTATTAACTAAATGGGTATGTGAGGGTCTTGAAAGACCAAAGTTCGATAAACAGGTTTTAGTGAGGCAAAGCCTCAAATCTGGCACAGGAAACATTAACACCGTCAGGTCAAGGGCAGCTTTAACATGAAATCTGGGTCTTTCTATGCAAAATGTGTAAACATGGTGAGACGGGAGTGTATTAGATTTTCTTAAAGGACCATACCTTTGAATTTTGCATGTTTGAGCCCAATAAATACAATCTGCATACATGTTCCTTTACTGCCAGCCATTTTCCAAAACATACAACTGGAGCGGTAAATTTTAGATTAGTTTTTCCTGCCTTCTAGACTCCCATTGGTTTCAGTTCATTCCAGTACGCTATTATAATCAACTTGTAGAGACTTGAAACATGCAGTTTTTTTTATTTTTTTATTTTTTTATTTTTATTGTTTTGTCAAAGCAAGGTAATTTTAGCATTTCAACAAAGATTCAATGTGGAGATACACAGGAGAAATTATTTATCTCCACCTGGGAATATAGTTTCAGGAGAACGCTGCTTTTATTAAGAAATTAAAGTGGCCGTTCCCTCTACTAAATATGTTTTGCAGTGGAAACAGTGAATTTTAAGGTGGGTGTATTACATGAACATTTGATTTTGAAATATTAGGGGATTTGGCAAAAAAATACAAAAAATAAAATACGATTTGGAAAATGGCTGTCAGTAACATAAGGTATGGAGGTATCTGTTGGACTTAAATATGCAAAATTATCTATATGGTCCTTTAAAGTTGTAAGAAAAAAATTTCTATCAATATGCCTCAGGCTAAATTAATTTTAGATTGTCTCATGTAATATGTACTCATTTAAGATCACTGTCAACTATTCCAAAAATTTAAAAACACTATTCTGTAACATATTCATTTATATCTTCTCTGGTCAAGATCTAGCAGCCACCTTGGATTCTTGGGACATACTTGCATCCTCAAAAAGAGACACTGCAGGAAACCTGGCAGGACATCTGGCAACGGGGGGGTGCCCAGGACGTGACTCACACACCTAACCCCATATTAAACCCGACTGAATTACCACCACTAAAGCTGTCATTAGTGGGTGTGTGGCACATATAAAGACACGCCGTCGTCTGCAGTGGCAAGCCTATAGTTTGGGTAACAGCTGTGTCAATAAGGGGAAGCAGCTATAATGTTCAGCCCCATGCCAGACATAAGTCAAAGCACAATTATTATCTTTTATGTATGTGTGGTTAGTTTTTATCAGGCTCAGGCGATAAGGTAAAACCCCTGTCTGGTGGGGAAAAAGAGACTTATCAATAATAGCTTTGTTTTCAGTGTTTACTTTCCATGTTTTATGTGCGCATGTACTTGTAATTATGTTTTACAAGTTAAGATGGCTGCTTTTCAAAACAGTTATTATACAGTACATATCTACATTTTTGATACCTTAGAGAATGGTTTCGGTTAGGATTTACGTGTGACGACTTACCTACTACATTACTTGCACTGATATCTCAGCGATGCCTTTGAGCTCTCATTGCACTAAAAGGTATCATGTTAGCTAAAACACCCAACCACCATTATCTCAGTGTGTGATTTATGGCGATATGGGCTGTTGAGGTGTCCACAGCTTTGTGATTGTAGTAATGAGGCCATAAAATGAACAGCATGAAACAAAGCAGGGACTCAGTGGTCATAAACAGATCCACTGCTTCAGGCAAATGACATTATCACCCAATCCCTACTAAATCTGCCTGTTATCCCGGAGATTAAAAAAAATCAACAGCCATTGGTCACATGTCATATCCATCAATGCTAAAGCACCTTTTTCGACAGATTGAGCTTAGAATTCAGTCCCCAACTGAGCGCTGTAATAGAAGTAATTTGGTTTTCAAAATCTGTGCCAAGCCAGACAGGAATCCCTCCCAGCTCTTCTACATGCAGTTACCCTCCTCATTGATTTACAAATGTAAAGTGCTCATCCAGGTGATGAGAGAAGAGAAATGGCAGTGTTGATCTAGCGATGCCACTCAAATCTCTAACCAGTGAGACACTTTCTTGTGCTTAGACAGCCTAATTGAGGTCATTTCTGTCTGCTTTGGGATCTACAGTGCACTGGGATGTTTTAGTGTTCAGATAATTTGCCCATTTTCTGATTCTGACGAAGAATATTTTATGGAAATGCAACCTTATTCCAGGCACCTTAATGGAGTATGTTGGAGTAGTATGCGAGCTGATGAGGTTGTTGTGTGTCACTGATAAATGTAAATAGCAGAGAAAATGTCACAGACGGGCTTGGCTCCAATTTGCTTTTTGTCTTCATTTGAAATCACCAAACACTGTGTGTGTGGAGGCCGTTACACCGCACAATCACAAGGTTATCCTAATTGTTTGAAGCTGTTTGAATGCAGTATCAGCCCTTCTTATGCCGCATGTGTCCTGTGTGTAGCCATCCAGCGGACTATCAATGACAGACTCATCCCACTTAATTTAAGATAAAGGCATTTGCTTCCCAAGTTTCTTTGACAGGTTGCGGTTTCAGTCTACCACATAATTGCCATCTTTTGCTGTTCTCTCCCTTCTATGAGTAAGTCCTGATGGTGTCACTGGCCTTACATGACAGCGTATGATGTCATTTCCATGGGTGTGGGCCATCAATTACCATGACTCACATGCTAACTAAATGCGTAAAACCAGATCTTTGAATGAAGATGTCTTCATTGGTCGATAATAAAAAAAAAAAAAAAANAAAAAAAAAAAAAAAGAACAGATATATATTTCTGCTTTTGATTATTCAAAATCTCTTCCAGGGATTGTTCAATGAAAACACATCAGGAATAATTTATAACTGATCATTTCATGCAAGATGAAACAAATCCATTAATTTATAAAATATACTGGTGACAGCCTGCAGGTTAGGGCTTGGCTTACAACAGGAGGGTGTCCAAAATGGTATCTTTTAATTGTAATGCCGGGGCAATCATTTTGCTAAATGGCACCCATTCCTAAATATTCTTAATAGCACCCTTGTCAACAGCACATGTCACATGGCTTCAGACGGTTGCCCAAATTTTTGATTTTAAGTAGTCACACTGTATCATCTATGGTGGGCACATGTAAAAACTATGTAAAATGACTGTAAAAATAAAAGAAAATCAACTGAAAGTAGAATCTGGCCCATCCACATACAAATAGACACCACACAAATACATTAAAATAAGGCTCTAAATAGTCTTGCTGATAAGAAAAAAAAATTATAATCCGTTTACTGGTGCAAATAATTATTTTATCTTGAGTAAAAGAGTTTAGAGGCTAAGCTCCAACATCAATACAGAAGCTACTTGAGTTGTAGGTCACTTGCTTCATTCAACATTATGCAGGTTCACCCTCAAATTCAGGGCCAGCAAGTCATATTTTTGCATGTTATCATACAGTTAAGTTAATATATTGTAAAAATGTAACTACTGTGGATGTAGCTTCAACTCTTGAGTCTATTTTTGTTTATTGTGAGTGAGAAATTCATAGGAGAGATACTATTCATGCCACTGAAAGTAGCCTCAGTAATCTACAGAGACGTGTAGCCTCAAGACATTCTGTGCTTTAAGAAAGGGTGTGATACTTTCGGCTTTTTGATTTTGTCTTGACTAGAGAAGCTATCGCCATGGCTTGATCCACCTACGCAAGAAACTAATATCTGGATGCTGCAAAGTCAGACACATTCTCTGAGGGGTGTTCAAAGAAAATCACAAAGGGAGGAAGGAAAAAATCGCAAGGCAAGTTGAGGTAAAGTGAATATAACTAAAAGTTAGATTACGAAACTTCATGTCAGTATTTTTTTCTGGTAGTGGCGTATATGGGGTTTGAGATTTGGGAGGTTGGATCGTGAGAGACGTCGGCTATTATCCAGCTGAAGAAGCAACAACCATAATAAGCGATATTTACATATTTAATGGAAGACACTTGTGATAATTTTCTGCTGGTTATGCAGCCAATATCCCATCTACTATGAGCTCTGTCATGCCTTTGTTTTTTTTTTTTAAATCCACATTGGCCTTGTTGCCTCAAAGTCCTATTTTTCTCAAACCAAGGGCACCATAAGGTTAAACTTGGCCCTTTAAAAACATCAATACTGGATATTTTGGTTTGTAGGGACTTACATCTAGTGCCATCTTTCAGTGCCAAAGCAGAAAGTATAGCATACCAAAGTCAGAGGGAAAAGGTTGGGGATGGTAGTGTGCATACAAAATGTTCCACATGGACTCTGAAGAGCTGGATTTGTGTCCCGTTGATCAATGATCAGTGGTGTTTTGGTTTTTTTTAATATTCAGTGTTCAACTGTCTTATTTTCCAAAATATAACAGTATTGTTGCCACTGCAAAATGGGAGTGGATTAGGAATGAAAAACAGCCCTGTTTGCTTTGTTCCAATTCAAGGATTAAACTGTTTTAATGCTGCATTTATCCTTTGTCCAGTTTGGTTCACTGAGGGAAAAAAAAATTCCAAATGAACCAAAATATATCAACAAAAGCCATTTAAAAGTGCTTGTTCTGCTCACTGGTCAGAAATGTCTGTGGGCGGGACCAAAAAAACCAAACCAGGAGGAATTTTACTAGGCTAGGAGCTAAATAATATGGAACAGAATTGGCATAGGTTCCTCATCGTTATTATGCCAAAATTGAATAGTTCTGGATAACAGCAGATTGGAGCACATATTAAGCACGATGACATGCTAACTTTCAACATCTGAAGATGCGTAAGGTAAGCTTATGTTGCAAACTTTCCACAGCATCCATTTGATGTAATCTGGGAAATCAAAGGTGTAGCTTAATCTTAACTGCATGCACTAAACCTCAATCGATTGACAGATCAAAAGATCACCTTGGAGTTGGTTCAGCACTAGCTTGGATCATTTTCACATAACGAAAGTACCAGTCCACAGTTCTTGGGATTGTTAAGTGAGGACCCGAGTGCAATTGTTGTGTTCATATCACCAAATCAACTGAATTTAGGGGGTAAACGCTCCAGAATCTGGAACAAATGCTCCAAATGAGCTAGGTACAAAAACGCCCTTATGGTGTCCCCATCCTTAGTATCTTCTTTGTATTTGTCTCCATTGCACTGATAAGCAGCATTTCCCATCTCAGCAGCTGTTGAGAGGGGAAATCAGACACAAACTTTTAAAGAATCATGTGGGGACATGATTCTTTAATGGTTCTTTATGTTCTGCTGGTACCCTTCAGCACCATTATCCAATTTAAGAACCACCAAAGACCCAGAACGTTCTGTATATAGAAAAAAGGAAGTGTACACTCTGCTCTGATATTCTCCAGAGTTTCCTGCTTAGAGCCAAGTGTGAAAAACAGTAATATATAACACTTATGTGATTTATGAGAGCTATATTTATCACATTGATATAAACTATTCAGCTATTACCAGCCTCCACATTACTCCAGCAATTCATTCATGTCAGTGGACCAAACAATTCCCTCCCCTCGACTCCACCAACCCCAAACCAAACTACTTCTCCCTGCCTGGGCACACATGACTTTCAATAGAGACTTCTCCAAGGAAATAAGAGGAGAGAGGACATTTCTCAACTCATCCACATGCAGTAAGTGATGATGCTGCGATGTATCACACATTGATCTGAGACATTTGGGGGAGCGGAGCGTATTAAGAAGGGAGCGCAGGAGACTAATGGGCCTGACTGGGAGACAAATTGGGCCAGACATACAGCAACACGGCCCCAGGAAATATGGGGGCCCACATCACTTTTATTGCTTTAATGCATTTTAGTGTTAACTGTGAAATTGAACCTCAGATTACCTCCAATCCATTTGTTGTTTCTCTTTTTGTTGTCTTCTACCTCTCAGAAGGTGCCGACAATGTAGTGAAACATCATAGCTGAAACATGCTGAACCAAGCATGTTTCTTCATTTTTCTTTTGCTTAGTTAGAATAGAAGGCTATATTATTGTGCAAAACTTAAAATTTAAGCAAGGCTGTTTGGTATTGCTTAGCAGGCGATATGATTCTGGGGACATCATATAATATATGACATCAATAATATATACAATATGCAGTATAGTCCTTAAGGGTGCTTTCACATGATTAGCAATTAGCAGCACACTGAGCTGGGCATTCCATTATTGTCCCCTGGAAGTTGAGCGATGGAACCTTGAGCGACATGAGCCATTTGGATTCTGCCCTCTGCGCTCAAAGTTGAAACACATTCAACTTTGATGCTTCTGTGATCTTTCTAATGTGCAAAATGTGATGTAAGCAGAGGCAACATAACAATGAAGGAGAAGCTCATAACCCATGTAGAGCATTTTCCAGAGTTGTACAACACAAGTTATGCATGACAAAATGTCAGCCGTCAGACAGGGCTACCATGTTTGTAAACTGGCATATAAAGTCATAACGGCTGTGTCTACCCCCGGCGCTTCTTGATGATGCACATTGCTACGTTGCTACTTGGCTCAATGCACTGATCAAAAAACAGGGTATTGAAAGTGTAGGTAGCAAGGTAGTAGATGCACCAGTCACTCTCCACAGCACAAATACTGCTTATCGTGTAAAAGCATCCTAAGAACTTTTTGCTATTCCAGGCCAGTAGGGGCACGCAATGGTCACAACTTAAGTCCTCTAAATCAGAGCTGGAAGGAATATGGAGAATTTTGTGTTTATTCAACAAATGCAAAGTTTAGATGTGTTGCTCCAACAGCAGAGGAAGTGGTAAATTAACTAAAACAAAAGTCGAGCTCCGCCGACTGCCCCTCAAAGGTCACACAACCAGCCACTGAAATTCAAACCAGTTATGGCCAGGGGGAGGTATCAGAAGTAGAAAAAACAAAAGACAAAATTTCACATTGGGGGCTTGCACAAAGAACTCAAAAAGACCCTGAATCGTGATGTCTTGAGCGTTGTAAGACATCTTTTTGCCCTGAAAGCTCTACTTCATAAGTAATATAACCTATATTTCACCGATATTGAGAAGAACAATAGATAACAAATACAGAAGTACCTATAAATCAGTTTTTGGTGTCACTGTGTTTTGTGGGCCCATGTTTTGTTTTGACAGTAACTTATCTTGTCATTAAAGTGTGTTACTCTAAAAGAGATGCAATAGATTTCACAGTATACCGTAAGTAAACTGATTCATTTGTGGGCACGCACCTGAGCCCCATACAGGGTGGAGTCATGCTGGTGGGAAGTCTCTGTGTCTCTGTGAGTGGAACATGTACTCCTCTGAGGGTCATCTTCATCCGTCCAAATGTCCTGTGACAGAGAAAGAAGAAATGTGCTTTAGTCTTTATATTCCTGATACAGCTATAAAGACAATCAGATGGACAGTCTTAACAGCTGCACACCATGCAAACGCGTTAGCCTGTAAGCTGTTATTGTCCGTGGCAGTGGACATACGGAACACTTTATGTAGTGAGTTTGACTGGAGTGAAGTTGTTACAATAGCACGTCGGGACAATTTCCATCATCATTTTCTCGTTTCTTTCATTTGGATGTAATTCAGAGTACACATAAAATGTGTCAGATGAAAGCAGAAGGGGCACTCAAAATAAAGAAGCTAAGCTTTTGTACATGGTCAGCATGTATTTAAAATACACAGATTTAAATTTTATGTGTTAGCTTCCCCAGAGATAAAATTAAAGGACCATACCAGCCAGTTTGCATGTTTGAGCCTAATATATGCAATTTTCATACATGTTAAGTTACTGGCAATCATTTCCCAAAGCATACTACAGAAACGGTGAATTAAAAAAATTTTCCTACCTCCCAGACCGCCATTGGTTTCATTCTGGTACGCTATTAGAATCAACTTGTTGATACTTGAAACATTCTTGGGATAGGTAATCCATCATCGCCAACAAGACATATATTCAAGTTTTGTTTGAAGTTATGTAATTTTAGCATTTAAGTGCAATAAAAACCAGGGAGTGATCTGAAAATGCTTCCTGTTGTCAGGCACTTGAATGCAACACTACAGAACATTTTCAGATAACTCTGTGCTTTTTATTGCACTTAAATACTAAAATTAGCTAACTTCAAAAAACAAACAAAAAAAAAACAACCCTTGTTCGCGATGATGGATTACGTATCCCAAGAACGTTTCAAGTATCAACAAATTGATTTTAGTAGCATACCAGCATGAACTGAAACCAATGGAGGTCTGGAAGGTAGGAATTTTTTTTTTTTTTTTTTTTTTAATTCACCATTCCAGTAGTATGCTTTGGGAAATGACTGTCCGTAACGTTACATGTATGAAAATTGAATATAGCAGGCTCAACATGCAAAATGGACGGTATGGTCCTTTAAGAGAAATTGTAACCAGAAACACGTGTTTTTTCTTATTCTTCCCAAACCTCCCAGAGTCTTATTCTAATGCTTGGGAATCATATTTAATGGATTGACTGACTTCCACTAAGAGTGTGTGAGGACCTCAGTAAAACTCACACAAAATAAGCATCAGTATATGTGCAGGTCTAAAATATGATACAACACAAAGGTATTTTCATATAACTCCGAGTACAGTCAACAAAATATCATAACTGCAAACTGTAACGGCACTCTAGCGTAAACATATCCTCTTAAACTCTTCATTCAAACCAAACAATAATCAAGACAAATATGTATGTAAATTTACATACAGATTAAGCAAAAATAAAGGCTAACCAATACCAGAATTTTGAATCCGATACGATATTGTTGTTAGAGTAAAAAAAAAAAAAATAAGATGCTGCTGAACTGCTCCCTAGAAGTTGCACAATACACAAGAGCCCTGCAGTGTCTCTGATGTAGAGTTGTATAATAGTTAATTGCTTTTTCAGATGAAATTGTGCAGATGGCATAAACTCAGCACACTCACAGCCAATCAAAAAAAAATAAACCGATGAAATCTACTGAAAATGTAAAAACAGAAAACTGTCACAAAAGATGATTCTCAGCAGAAAGAAAAAGAGGGAAAGACAAGCGAAGGAATTTTTTTTTTTTTTTTTTTGAAACCTTGGGTAAATAAGACGAACCAGACATTGAACATCCACGTAATAACTGATGTTATGACTTGGCATTTGCTCTGACATGCATCTGAGACGGGAACATTAAAAGATATCCACTATTTGACAGGTATCACAGTTCCCCCAGGCAAGAAGGATTCTCAGTTTGATGAGTGTGTCAGTCACAGTGAAGCCTGTCGACAAGCCAGATCTCAAGCACCGACGTTCAGGAATAACTCCAGCCTCAAAAATTACAAATGGAATATTTGAATAGCTCTGTAAAGGAAAAACTGATTATGGCCAAACTCTAAAATGTTTAGCATGGAATGCTCAGACTTTTTTTTTTTTTTTANTTTTTTTTTTTTTTTTAAATAATTAAAAGGACCATACTGGTGATTTTGCATGTTTAAACCCAATAAATACTACCCACATAATGTTATGTTACTGCAAACCATGCATGGAAGGTAGGAAAAACAATCTGAAAATGTAGTACACTTTAAGAGATGGTTGGTGTAAGAGCCAAAATAATAATATAAATGTTAAGTAAATATAGTTGAAATTATTTGCTAAAAAGGCAGTAATATTTAAATGTTGATAGTGTTGATAATATTTCAGTAAGTATGATATATTTGTTTTAGTAAAATTGCTCCTTTTCCTTTAATGATGACGTCATAATTGTTAAGTCGGTCAGTTTGGAGTTAGTTGTCTATGGAGCAACACAGTTTCTTGACCGAGCGAGACTGAGAATGAGAATGAAAATCTTTCTGTAACTTGTAACTTTATTTTTCTATTTTTTTTTTTTTTTTTTTTTTTTTTTTTGAGTAAACGTTTTGAAATGGAGTTACTGGTTCCTGAAGATTTATTTTCGCGTCAGACTTACTGCTTGACACGGACCCTAACTCAGTAGCTGCACAGGAAAAACGCTGCTGCAGTTGGCATTAACGTAACGGGTATGTGGGTAGTATTTATTGAGATCAACCATGCAAAACCACAAGTATAGTCCTTTAACAAAGCTTTCTTCACTTAACCATTAATGCCACAAAGTGTTTCAAGTCAGTACTCCTCTTCATCATATTTTAGACTGAACTCATTTTTTCCATTTATGATGCACTAGAGAGTTTTTCTGCTTTCCTCATTCTTTGAAATAACAATGCGGAGAATCATTGATTTGAAACACAACATAAGCCACTGCACGCCCTGCACATAAGCTCAATAGAGGGCCATTGTACAAATTCCCAAAATGGATCATTCATAATCACCTTCAATAAATTAGTTGTGACTGAAGTTGACAGGGCTGCTGAGAGACGTTGGACAACACCAGGTTTTTAAATGCCAAGTGTGTATAGTGGCTCCATATGCATTTTTCACTCCAGCATGTGCCATGTTCAGTATATGACACTCAAACTGATTAACGAGCATCTCCCAACTAAATAATTTACAGAGATACCTCTCTCTGTGCTTTTAATGGTTGTTGTATGGACCTGCATGCCTTTAAAATGTTTCATAAGCAAGCGGCCATATGCTTGGATGGATGGGAGGCGCCTCGCTGCTGATTAATAAGCCGCTCTGTTCTTCGCAGCAAACGGTATGAAGCACTGCTGAGCTCTATTCCAACGTGTTGTGTGTGAATAGGTAATAGACTGATCTGATGTAACCTGCAGAAAAATATATCTGTTTGAAATTTTGATGCATGATTTACCCTCAGTGCTCACATGGGAGCGCTGCTATGAAATATGAAGGGTTCTGTTTTAGCCAAATGTTTGTGTTTTGTCAGTCTAAATGTCTGTTCAAAGAAACATACAGCAAGTTCTTTGTGGGAGTCCAGTCTACGATCAGCAAACAAAGCCAAAGAGCATTATTCATTACTATGTCATTGAAACTTCATTTCATGGTTACCGACCATCAAAAGGCTTTGTTCTCTTCAATATAACTTTCCATTAATGTATAATCCAGCAGTCCACTGAATATTGAGCATATTCTTTTTGAAATGTGAACAATTAATCATCCAAGTGTTTGCATTGTGGAGCACCTGTTGATTATGCTCTTAGAAAGGAAATGAGCCGGCTTTTTCTTTTGATAAATGCACACTTCTTCACTACTTTACCAGTGCACAATCATGAGTGGCATTAATGTTATAGATGAGGGCTGATTGATAAATTCCGAGCCTGACACAGAAGTGATCAAGGATTGTTATATTTGTTGTAAAATTTGTCATTAAATTACAAGTTCCAGAGGTAATCAAGGTTTTGTGAGTCATATTAAAACCTAATTTGGCCCCTCAGAGTTCTCCCATTTACAAACACAAAAAGGACTTAAGGCAAAACCCATATGATGATGTCATATCCACTGCGGAGGATTTGTTTTGGACAGCCAAGAAAAGACTTTCATGAAACTGGGATTAAATTTCTCCAGCATGTTTGGCAAATTGTGTTGAATTTGAAGATTATATTGAAATATAAATAACTGCAAGACCTCTAAGTTTGAGCTTTCTCTGCTAGGCTCAGAATTAATCAATCATAACTGTGGGCAGTAGGGAAATTTGGGGGTCCATTGCGTGCTAAAGAAATGAAGTTAAAATCACTGTTCTGAGTGCAGAAAGTTATACAATTCAGTATTAAAGTGGATATATGAAACTGATTTCCATGTTCTTATTTTCCTTTTAGGGATCTATTTTGAAACATTTCCAATGAGTCTGTGGGCACTGAGTGAAAATAGGCCCTTTTAGATACTGTCCTGAAAAGCCTGCTCATCTGTGATTGGCCGGCTGGACAGAGACTTGTTTGCTCTTCTTGTAATTCATGGGAACGTCTAACCATTTCTGTTACTGCTTACATCAACATATTACTACTGTAAGCATAACAGATGCGTTCAGGGCAGTTAAGGAGCAATGGGTTTGTCAATGTTCATCATTTACTAGTGACTATATGACACTATAAAAACGAGGGAAAACTAGCAGTGTCCCCTTTAAATCAACAACAAAGACTATAAGCGACTCCAAATTACAAACTCTTACTGGCTGCAGAGTTTGCAGCCTAGCATGTGTCTATTTAGGGGTCAGTGACATGAAAATGTTTTGAGAACTGCTTTAGACAGTCCAAATCTGCAGGGAGGCAGCCTGTATTTTCCAGTTCAGAGCTCCACACACTCAGCAGGGTTTCGACAGGTTGAGTGCTTGCGTGCTTTCGCTCTGAAACGGTATAACAATATCCCCTTGTTCTGGTGAAAAAGAAGAGAATCTATGTGACAGCTGTGAACAAATTTGAAGCTGGTGGGGAAGTCAACCATGTGAGATGCAAAAACTTTTTTTTTTCCTATAAATCTCGTGAACTTCAAAGCTGTAATTGCTAATTTGAGACAGATTGTCTCATGGTAAAGTGCTTCACTGTCTGTCAGTACGCTGATTAGTTCGACGTGATCATATATTTGACTGAAAATATATCACGCATCATATCGACTTCACAGGCAACTTCACAGCTATGAAGATAACCAGAAAGCTGTTTTTAAATAGTAAATATTATTTTTACATCACTCATGATCTATTTTTGATTGAGTTCCTGGTTCGCTATGTAAGCAAAACCAAAACCTTTTTTTCCCCCTTAAATTTAAAATCTAGGAAAATAGAAAATTTTTATTAAAGTACACTTTTTTTCTGCACTTGTTTATAAAAAAATTCTAGAAGTCAAATGAAGACTAATTTTTTTTATCTCTCTTTCTATCAAAACAAAACAAAAAAGAAAAAAACAAAAAAAAAGGGGGGGTTTTTTAAAAGCTTTTTTTTCTTCTTTTTTTTTTTTTAAAGGTGTCATTTCTTGGTTACGGTCCTGGCAGATGTCAAGATTTTCACAAGCTAAAATTTGCCATCCTGTCTAATAAAGCATTTTTTTCCGTGTAGCTGTTTAGGTGATGAATAAAAGCCAAATTCACTCAAAAAGTAACATTACAAAATTACTTTAGACTCCAGAGGGTTTTCCAGCTTTTCTACTCACAGCAGCTCTAACACACAGCATTTTTTGTGTTATGTAATGGTTCATCCATGTCAGTCTGTTCAGACTTGTTGAAAACTATCTGAGCTGCAGATTTCATCTCAACGCATACTGTACACTGTGAGCTTTTAGCTGTTCTGCTAACCGAGTCTCTTTGGAGTGAAACCTGGCTCTGAGCCACAAAAACTCCATCGTTTGAGTATGACACAGTTAGTGGTGCTTCCTATGGCTATATTTATGCACTCTGACTGTATCCCCTTTCACTGAAACCCTAACCAGTGGGTGATTTGTCTCCATAAGAGAGTGCCATTTACAAGCAGCCATGCTGGGGTGGGACCCCGACCAGAGGACTTGTTAATAGCACACATCCACTTCTCACCAGATGCTGTCCAGAGTACAAGCCAGCATATACTGAAAGGCATGTCCAGACCCATTTACTGTGAATCCTGGACTACAATCTTTGAATTTTAAAGGACCATACCAGCGATCATGCATGTTTGAGCCAAATATTTGCTACCTGCATATGTTACATTATTGACAACCAATTTCCAAAAGATAAAAATGTATTTTAGTTTGTCCTGTTATTATTTAAAATCTGTTAATCTTTAAAAATCAAATGTTCAGGTGAGACACCCACCTTTTCACCTTCTAACATTTATGCACAATTGTAGAAGGCACGATCATTTTAATTTCTTGGGAAAAGTCGTCTTCTCCTGGGACTATATTTCCTGGTGGAGACATACATCGTCTTCCATGCAGCTCTATGTTGGATCAGTTAAATAAAGATACTTCAACCAAAAAAAAAAAACAAAAAAACCTCAAAGACATGTTCACTGTGATGGATTATGTATCTCGAGAGTGTTTCAAGTCTCTACAAGTTGATTTTAATAGCGTATTGGAATGAACTTGAAGCTAATGAAAGTTTGGAAGGTAGGAAAGAAAAACTTAAATTTATCGCTAAAGTCATATATTTTGGGAAATGGTTGTCAGTAAGTGTCTATGGATAGTACATATTTAGGATCAAACATGCACAATTGCCGGTATGTTCCTTTAAAGAATTTAATTTCTTTTTTTCATCTCATGTCATCATATAGTAAAGTATAAAGTATAGCAGATTAGAGTTACTGATATTATACAGTAGTTGCATAATATATGCAAACAACTTAATTATACTAACGTGCTCTTAGCTTATTCTAAAAAGGAAATTTGGCAAAGGTTTGATATGAATATAAAATGAGCATTAGAGTTAATGATTAAACTACATTAATTAAACATAAAAAATACATAAAACACAGATATTGTGCAAAATAAAACATAAAGATACACAGAAAAAGTACAAATATTAAAAATATATTATGTATTTTCTCTGTTGACCAACCCTCAGTAATTTGTCTTTTTTCTTGCCAAAAACATTAAAATGTAAGTCGAGGAAATCTTAAGAGTTCAGCCAACACCGCTTGTTCTTAATGACATAAAGCCAGATTACTTCATTGTTTACTTACAGTCAAATGTCCAAAGTAATTTTCCTGTCAACTATAGGAAGAGTAAAATCATGGAAGACCTTAACTAAAGAAAAACCCTAAATGGTCTTGGTTGGCAGACATTTTTGAACACATTACCCAAAATCAACAGCAACTCCGTTAATGGGTCACCAGCAAAACACACTGGCTGACAGACTTCAAGCAGTTGTCAAAGATTACATGTGGATTTGTCATTGCAGTGTTATAGCCTACGGTTAAAATGTATGTAATGTATACTCCATGAGAACTACCTGTCATGATATTTAAAGGACCATTCCAGTTATTTTGCATGTTTGAGCCCAATAAATACTACCCACATACACATTACTGCCAACTATTTTCCAAAAACTAAAACAAAATCAAATGTTCAGGTGATATACCCACCTTAAAATTCAATGTTTTCTTCACTTAATTTGTGATATTCCTTAAATTACATTAGTTTTAGTCGTCATAAAGTTTAATACTTGTATAGATTTACAGTGTTGGAAGAAGAACACAAATGTTAGGTAAGAGTACTAACACTACAAGGGAAAAAAAATTCCATTATAAATAAAAGGAGTTTATTCAAACTGAACTTAAGTAAATAGATATTGGCAGCAAAAAAGTATCAAAATTAGAATGGTCAAATGTGATACTTACAATCCTCAAATTTGTAGACAGTGAAATAATGAAACTAACCAAAACCGGAGGTACAAAATGATTTTTGTGCTTTCTGGTCAGTTACAGGATTACATGCTCCTCTAGAGCTTCTTCAACTCTTTTACACTGAAAAAAGTTGTGGATAATGTGTCACCAAACTAAAGCACAAGGTTGCAATGTTCCTAAGTTTGACATTATTGAGATACAGGATTGTTTTGTGCTTAAAGGACCATACCACCCATTTTGCATATTTGAGCCTAATATATTCAGTTTTCATACACATAAGGTTACTGACAATCATTTCCCAAAGCATACTACTGGAACGGGGAGTTTAAAAAATTTTCCTACCTTCCAGACCGCCATTGGTTTCAGTTCATTCTGGTACGCTATTAAAATCAATTTGTTGATACTTGAAACACTCTTGGGATAGGTAATCCATCAAAGTGAATAACAGGTATTTTCAAAGTTACATAATTTTAGCTTTTAAGTTCAATAAAAAGTGTGGAGTGAATGTATGTCTCCACCAGGGAATATAGTCTCAAAAGAAGACTTGTGTTTATCAAAAAATTTTAACGGCCGAGACTTCATTAGGCTGCGTAACTATTAGCAGGTGAAACATTGATTTTTAAGGTGGGTGTATTGCTTGAATATTTGATTTGGAAAGATTAAGAGATTTTGCAAAATATCAGGAAAGCTGAAATACGGTTTTATCCTTTGGGAAATGATTGTCAGTAACGTAACATGTATGAAAATTGAATAATATTAGGCTCAAACATGCAAAATGGGTGGTATGGTCCTTTACTGCAAAATATTAATCCACTAAAGTGACTAGTAACTACAGCAGGCAAATAAACATAGTAAAGTAAAAAGCAGAAAACCTACCGAATCAGAAATACTCAAGTATGTTCAATTAAAGGTTACAGGAGATGAGCGTCTGACCTTTTACGAGGTCATCCTACATTTCCTCATATATGGGGACAAATACTGTAAGTGGACACTCTTTAAATTCACCAAGACCTCTGAGGGCCATCTAAGCTAGACACCATATGCCACTCTTCACGAGTAGATCAATTTGGGAACTCTCTCTCTCTCTCTTGATGTAATTGCCCTCCATTTCATAAAACAAGATTTATTGAAAATCAGATCCCAGGTTATGGGCCCTGATGACAGCAAAAGAAAAAAATGCAGAATTTACTGTCTGCTTTTACAGCCGGATTTCAGAAATAATTGTTGCGGGACATGACGGTAAGTTAGCAGTTATAAACCTGTCCTCCATATAAATTACCTAATCAGGAGATCCCAGTGGTTATATAAATTGAGGCACTCATTCGTCTTCAATGGCCTGTGTGTGCATATAAAACCACAACGACCATCATATACTTCACAGGAAAGGGGATAGCCGTTGCTGTTTACAGAGTTAGAGGGAAATGGATGACTTTTGCATGCTCAATCAACTGTGAAATGTCCATTTAATCATCCCCAGAAACCCCCCTGGTTTATTTGTGCTGCAGCACAGATTTACATTTCCAAACATCCCCCATATTAATCATTACTTCATCACGCCCTCCAACTGACAAGAAGCATAAACCACCTCAGTGTACTGCCCTGTCGACTAATGTGTGTATGCTTCTGTCTAAGTGTGTGTATGTGTACGGGTGTGCGTGAGCATTTGTGAGCACTGTGAGTGTGTGTGGGTGTGTGTCAAGGAAAAACCTGTCCTTTGATTCACTCAGCACTCACTGTGTCCAGCAGAAATATTGAGTTTTAGTGGCAGGATTGCATTTNTTTTTTTTTTTTTTTGTCCTAAGAGAGTTTTTGAAATACAACTTTTCAGGCCGGGGAAGCCAAAAGGGAGTCAGTCACATGTACTTTTCTTCTAGAGGGGAAATCGTGATGATTGATCTCATTTTTCTGGAAGCAACATTAAAGGTAAACGCATGAAGTAAAAATGTCAGATATTATCGAACTGGTTTTAAAGGACCATCCTGGTGATTTTGCATGTTTGAGCTCAATAAATACAACTCGCATTCATGTTGCATTACTGTCAACCATTTTCCAAAACATATGACAGGAGTGGTAAATTTTCAAATAGTTTTCCCACCTTCCAGGCAGCCATTGCTTTCAGCTCATTCCAGTATGCTACAAAAATCAACTTGTAGAGACTTGAAACATGCTTGAGATAGGTAATCCATCACAGCAAAGAAAATGTCTCTTCAATGTTTTTTGTTGAAGTAATGTAATTTTAGCATTTCAACATGGAGCTACACAAGAAAATGTATGTCTCCACCAAGGAATATAGTCCCTGAAGAAAACTGCTTTTACCAAGAAATTAAAATGACCATACCATCTCCAATTGTATCTAAGTATTAGCAGCTGAAAACATTGAATTTAAAATTCAGTGGTGGGTGTATCACCTGAACATTTGATTTAGAAAGTTTAGGGGATTTGGCAAAATAACACAAAAACTAAAATACAGTTTTATCTTTTGGAAAAATGGTTGGCAATAACATAATGGGTATGCAGGTAGTACCTATTGATCTAAAACATGCAAAATCACCAGTGTGGTCCTTTAAAATAATCAAAATGCTGTGGGCTTCAACAAAAGTGAAGACTTGATGTCAGCGTTTTTTGCGTCCCGGTTTATCCTCAGTCTGACTGAGTGATTTACACCGCAGTAGTTACCCTGGCAGATCCACTCTACCTGCCACCATAATGAAATTCAGGACATTTCACCATCAACAATGAATCCTTCATAAAAGAGTGAAGTATGAGTTTATCACCCTGGATGAGAAGCATGTTATATTTGCCACTTTAAACAAGACGAATGGGTCACTCCGCCATTTACATTCTCATACATTTTTATGACTCTGCCATGAAGTGAATTTGATCTATTGGTAACAAGATAAATGATGGGCATAAAGCTTTGGCAGCTCTGACTTTAAACAATCTTTCATTTGATGCCAGTCTTTTACTTTTACATGACGCACTGTCTGTCTTTGCAACCTTGTGCTCAAATAGCTAGTGTCCCCTTTTCATTAATAGGATGACTAGAATTTGGGTTACAATTTTTCGTTTTGAGTAATAGTTTGACCTCCAACAATGCAAAAAAAAAAGAATTTGTTCAACCTCATACATGGAGACGTTCAGCCAACCATGGGAGTTTGCTATGTAGTAGCATGAAAAACAGCTGAAAACTTCACTTTGCAGACCCGTTCAACGATTTTTTTTTTTCTTTTGGAGCATTTGGGTGTGGAATTCCAGTACGACAGAAAGTTTGGTTGCAGGAAATATCCACTGTCGAAGAGTGATGGAGGACGGTGAATGGAGCTGTCTGAGAGGTTAAAATGATTGAAGAAGACATCTTCTCTCTCTCTCTCTCTCTCTCTCTCTCTCTCTCTCTGTACCCTTCTTCTCCTTTCTCCTGTTCTTTATGTCCCATTACTTTAAACATGGCGCTGGCTGATTGAAACTTTTCAACACAATAATCCGTCTCTGTCATGCAGACGAGACTTTTACCTGTATGGACAGCAGATTAAAAATCTTCCCGTCAGAGCACCATGGATGGATCCTTGTGGAGACCTCAGCACCTCTTAGCTGTAATCTGAAAACAGATTTGGCCCATTTAGTTACCAGTGAGCAAGGCTGTTGCAGCGCAGACATAATGATGCATCACCTGGTCCGACCTCCACTTTCACTGCAAAATATTACTGGCACCTTTTCTCCATGGCGACTTCTGATTGAACCTGATGACAGCGAAGCAAACTAGTACGTGCATTTACAGCGCCGTGCCGGTGGGGTTTGAAGATTGACACTATATGCCAACATGTGGATCCACACATGACAACAGACGAAGACAAAGACAAATGCAGCACGTTTTGGAGAAGAAGCGTTCATCTTCGTTTGTGTAAGCAATGGTGAAGTCATCCTTTGAAAGACAGCCCTTGAGAAAGACGCGGGGAAGAGAAACAGGAAGTACAACAGAGGGTCTTTGTCTGGCTATCTACAAAGAGGCCTGCAATTTACACCCTAATGGACGACGCCATTGCTGCAAGAGGCAGTACCATTCTAAGGGAGACAGGGAAAGGAGAGAGAGGGAAAGAGCTCCATCATGGAAAAGGGAGCTCCTGTCTGCTGCAGTGGTCCGGGACAAAGCTGAGAGCTCCCAGACGCCCTGTATGATTAATGACTTATGGCCACACTGTGTGGAAGCCTGGTAATTAGCTACAGGCTGATTAAAGACAAGTAAACTTCTGCTGATAACCCGATTCTGTTTCTCCCCAGCGCCGACACTGGCATGTGGAAGCTCTTACTGCCAGGGTTGCAAGAAACAGACCAACGTTGAGTATGATGAATGTAGTCTCCAACAGGCGTATACAGGCTCTAATTTAAAACTATTTAGCGTGTGACATATTGGCATTGTGCTCTCTCTGTCTCCCTCCGTTCATGTTAGTGGTTTGCGGCGCCGTCCAAGTTTCAGAGGGCTGTTGTTTTGAGTCTGCGCCTGGCATATTCATGACTAAAGTTTTGTGCTGGCTCCCTCCTTTCGCTCCCCTGGTATTTTCTCTCTTCATAGATTTTGTTCCAAACATTTGCATTTTCAATATTAGTGAACAAGGATGGTGGCAGTCTGCCACGGAAATTTATCAAGTACCAAATTTTACAGTTCTGGCTATCCAACTCTGAGATGGGAGAACTAACGCTGGGCCAGGAAACAGACAGCATTACTCTGGATTTACCTTAAGAAACAAACTTTAAGCTGAATTCGTTTAGACATGAAAAGGATGAAAAGGCCTCCAAATTCTCCACCAGCAGCCAAACAACCCACAAAAGCATCCAAAGTCTTGTCTCTGTATTTTCATGGGGCGGGGCTATTCCCCTAAGGTAAACAGATGGAGCAAAAGAATAATGGATAGCAACATTAAATAAAGCTGATGTCAGTTGTTTTGCAGTCGAGCTTAGAGAGTCTGCAGATACTGAAATTAGTTTAGTCACTGTTACTTGATAAATACTATGCACTGTCATCATCCTATCCTGATGGGGATGTAATGTCATAACAAGATGTTATGCAACAGATGTAGCCATTTCTCCTCTAAAAATGTAAGACTAACATTCAGGACAAACGCCAGCTTTCCAGTGGGCAGCTAATCGTGCAATGCAATTTGTCTGTGGCGAGTGATAGATGGGCTATTCTTGAAATAAAATACAGTGTGTGTGAGGGTCTCTGGTAGGGAAAGGACAGTGCCACAGGACAGCTGTATGTGGGCTGAGATGAGATGCCCAGCCACCCACTCCCTCTCCTTTTATCACCCCCCTCATAATTAGGTTGGTTAACATACTGCCGTGTATGCAGTCATATTGACTCAAAGCTTAATCACATTACTATTGAGTTCTCGTCCCTGCTTGCCCCAGGTGACACTTGTAAGTCCAGAGTTATGGCCCTAACCTATAGGAGGAAATTAGCTGTGGACACAAGTTTGTTCTTGTTCTCCACCCTCTGTGTGAAAATATTTAGCAAGCAGGGCGGGCGACAACTCTGTGAGAAATGGAAGGGGGAGCACAATGTTCTACATAGAGCGCCAGTCTGAGACATGAAAAATGCAGGAAGAGCAGAAAGAGGTGCAGCTTGTGTTAGTTTGGCTGGCAGTCCATTAGGCCTGATAGACATTTCACTTACCAAAGTCAAATATAACAGTCTAGTATTCATTAATACTAGCAGGGGCTGAGGAATCAAACCCACCATCTGCTTAAAACGACAGTATAATCTACAACTCATGATTAGGTCTAAGGAGCGGAATTTCACTTTAATCTTTTTCAGGGCTTGAAATTTCCATCTGCACTGTGCGGCATATCATTTTTCTTCAAGACAAATGTGCTGTTTTTCATGCTCCAAAATTAGATCATAAGAAAACGATTAATCATGTCATGGCCTCGGAAAGGAAACAAAGATCTGATTTTCTTCTCTTCTCTCTCTCTCTCTCTCCCCCTCTCCACCAATGCCTCTCCCCTTTCCTCACCTCTTCTGTTTCTTCCCCTTTCATCCCCTCTCTGAGACCTTCCCCTCCCCACCTCCTTCCTCTATCTCTTATTCTCTCTCTCTCTCTCTGTTCTCTCGCTCTATTTTCACCCATGTTCTGGACAGCATTCCTGAACCATATCTTCTTCCCTGTCTTCATGCGAGTGAGTTACATTTTTCCTTAATCTCTGCCCTGACATCAAAAGAAAGGATATGTAGGTTTGATGATTAATATGAAATGATGAGGCGTCTTCAATTATCATAGCCTTCCCTGCACTCCTCCGCCCTCCCTACGGCGGCGAACAACAGATGGCGGCCTGTTTGTATGTGACACCACAGCCGAATCTAAACTGGGAAGAGTGCAAGTCACCAGGACTGCAAATTAGTGAGGCCACACAACTGTCAGGTGCTGGCCTCCACTGACAGTTGTAGCCCATTACGGGAACATTGATGTTTTCACAGTGTGACAAAAAGGATTCCTTTTTTCCCTCTCCTTACAGAGGACCTGTCTGTCAGCCAGCTCTCAAGTCATAACAAATCACTGGCACTCAGCTGAGGCTGAGCATTGGGAGCGTCAGGGGAAGATAAATGACCTGCAGGCCTTTGAAGTGCTTTGGCAGTTCAGATGGCTCGGCGGCGCTGACAGAGAAATATACACAACAGCGTAACCAATAATGAGAACATTAAACATTCCTGCCTCCTGACAGGCTGACAGGAAAGCCCAGCCTGGCATCAATCATCTTCCAAAGCATAACCTTGACAATTAGTCTCCTCTCTGCCTCTAGCTCTCACCCCTCGCTCTCCAGACTCCAATACCCAGACTGCACTAGCTGCCAGGCTCAAGGCGAATATGATGGCGGGTGAGGATGACAGCAGAGAGGAAGGGGAGAAAAGAATGAGGGCCACAATCAGTGGACTGAGACAGATTCCCTATCTGTGTATGTAGGTGACAGTGGATGTGGGTCCAAACATCTAAACATGTCAGGGCATCACATGGGATTAATGGTGTCATCTGAGCCAGAGAATCTGACTTCCTTTCATTTTTCATTCACCTCATCCTCACTGTCCTCTTTTGACATACCAGCTTTACACAAAGAATTGCATACAACATATGATCAGATTCTCCTGTAGATGTTCATGAATATACTGTGTATGTCCAGGTTTATATACAGATGACACCCTGACACCCTTACATACCCATGATACACAAATAATGAAAAATTATTTTTTTCATTTAGTCAAGTTTTATTATTGTTGTTATTATTATTATTAGTAGTAGTAGTAGTAGTATATTAGCATTTAGCATAGTACAGTATTAAACAGTATAATCAAGGATGACAGTAATAGTAAATGAAAATGATAATACTGAATTTAAAATTTAAAGTACAAAAGAGTTACACAAAAAAAATAACAAAATACAAGGAAAACTAAGCTGAAATTAAAGCTAAACAGCCTGCAAAGCATTTCTCTACCATTATTTCTTTTTACATATATGCTAGCATCTGCGCTACTTGCAATACATAAGACATGCAATAATATTGATTTGTAAAATTATAGGTGGGGATCTCGTCAACTTTACAAATTTGAAATGTATCCTGTCTGAAATTAACGGACTACAAATATTTTTGTTATCTGAATAATTAAATTTAATGGTTTCTTTTAACACAAGCAAACTGTAATGCATTTCAAAGCTAATCTGTACAACAATTTCATACATCTTTCCAAACATGCACATCTCCCAATAATAAGAACTGAAACAGCAGGAGCAGGCAAAGTCCCCCATCCATACCTTTTCTGAGTACAGTATTTCACTTGTGTTTCCTCCATTAAACATTTGCATGTAAATCAACACAGACAAGCTGACCCCCAAAATGTTTATGTTCTCCAGTTTCCAGCACTTGTGCGCAGCTCTGGCCGAACATTTTGTTACCGCACCAGAAGAGATGATTTATGTGGAATGAAGACATTTCCCCTTTGACTAGCACATTTGCGAAAAGGTATGTCAAGGATGTGAGGCGCAGAGTACAGGCAACCTTTCAAGAGAGTATTTTTTACCCGCTTATTGGAAGAGCAATAAATATCTGGGCGACAGGGCCTTCTCATGGTTACAAAGCTTACCTGCAACTGAGCTGGATAATTAGCAGGCCCTGAAGATGATGTACGACTTTCATTACCCTTTGGGACGGGGCAGACTAAATGAGGACACAGCTAATTGCCGTGCAAAGCAGTTTGGCATGATGGGGAAAAATGCAGTCTCTCTCTCTCTCTCTCCCTCTCTCTCTCTCTGTTGAAAAAAGGAGGCCCTGTTGCGGTTGTGGGGCTGTGATCTCCCTCCCCTTCCTACCTTGCTGCCCGCAGGAGTTCACTGACTGTCCATAAATCAGGAGCTGCTTACAGCTGAAACTACCCTGAGTCATCAACATGCAATAAGCTGAGTGACAGATTCCATCCTGACTACATTAGCCTCTCAGTTCAAACAGACTTTTCCTCTTCCCTGTCTCTCTCTCCCTCTCTCTCTCGCTCACACACACACACACATCTTGAACTTCTTAGAAATCTAAAACCATCCAGGCACGGTGAGTGTAAAACAAAAGCTAGTATAATCATAAGATCTCCCTCTCTGCCAAGTGTTCGAGGATAGAAAAAGAGTGTGTGCATGTGTGTTTCAGAAAGAGAGAGAGAGAGAGGGAGAGAGAGTGGGTGGGTGGGGNGGGGGCTATAAGTGGGAACAAAAAAAGTGTTTCCAGAACCAGCCCCTCTCAGGAGTTCCAGTGGTGGAAGCTAATGTCTAAAATGGTGGGGTTAAGTATGTTGGCATCCATTACAACGACAAAGCCTTGCACTCCCGCTGACATGCCAATTCAATTGAAGCAAGCTTCTCATTCATTATGGGATAGTGGGAGAGTGGAGTGGTGGAGGGTTTTCGGGTGGAGGAGGGGTGGGGGGTAAATGGCACACAGTGTAACTAATTGCAACTTTCCTGATGGGATTTTAACTCTTGAACCGACGCTTGGTGTCCTCTTGATGGAATCTAACTTTCCCACATCTGTCTTTATCCACATTTCAACAGCTGGATGTTTTAAAGCACGCAAAGTTTCAAGTTATCGTCATGTGACCTGCGGTTAACCCCAATCTAGTTTAATTGAAAATACAGAGTATAGAACAAATATGCAACTTACTGTTGATAAATCACGTTTAGTTGCCAAATGACATGAATTTAATGGCCATCCATGATTTTTTAATGGCAGCTATATATTATGGTTAACAGCTCCAGACAGATTTAAAATTCTAGAGGCATTAGTACCTAATTATTGCCAGTGGTGGAAGAAGTGTCAAATCTATAATAGTAGTAAAATCACAATAAATAAAAAAAAAAAAGCTCTATTACAAATAAAGCTCAAAAATCAGTGTAAAGGGGACATACTGGGAATTCATAAAACACAGTACCAGACACACCACACCAACCTCCTGTGCGCCAGACTCCCATGTGTGGATCTGTTATCTCTCTTAATACTAGTGTCAATCTCTTAAAATGCAGAGCTCAAAAGCAGATAATTCAGATTTCCTTTGCATACTGCAGAGTATACTGTCAAATTTACAAACTGGTTGGCAGCAAAAGATGCATCCAGTAACCTGAGGCTAGCAAGCAAGTGTTTGGCTAACATCTGCCGTGTTAAAACGCAACATAATATGACATTCTTGAGATGATGTCTAAAATGTTTTTTGCCACTGAGCTAAAAGAAGGCAGAGATACAAGGTTTTTATCTGTCAATTGCTAAATTTTACATCTACAATCATAATCTGCAACGTAACTAGTAACAGCAGCTGCCTATGAGTAAAACCAACTGTATTTTCCTCTGAAATTGTCAAAAGTACAAAGTACCACAAAATTGAGATACTCATGATAAGCACAAGTATTTCTACTGTACATTGGACAGCACAGTACTTGGAAAAAATGTACTCAGCTGATTATTGTAAATGCAACATTATCATAATTTGTCACAATAAATGTCAAAATAGTAATTTGCAATCAATTTGATCAGATTTATACTTTTTTGATGTGACACCTCTTCAGTGCTTTCCCCTCAATTAAACAAATTTTCATTATTTTACATTCTAATGGGGGTCAGTTCACACATAATCGCCGCTGCCCTTTTCTTCAATGATGCCAAAAGACCTATAAAATACAGACAGGCAGCTCTATCACCAAATGATTTTGTCAGCCATGAACTTAATTTACTTCAGTTGAAGAAGCAATCTGGAGTTGATTAATTCCCTCCCAGCACAGCGAACAAGGTCTTTTTCAAACTATTTCACCTCTCAGGGATGAAGCAATAGCTTCCTGCACCGTGTGTCAGCTTGTGGAGCATCGCTAACCTCAGACAGACACACAAAGGCTTTTGAGCTGTCAGGAGGGGTTTCAGTGTGTTCGGTCACCTGTGCCCATCTGGACTTGAAAGGCAGAGGTACAGTGAGGTTTGGATCCAGACGAGGCGTTCAGTCCAGTGATGAGGAGGTCTGGTTACTTTGTCAGAAATAATCCTAAACAACTGGCTGGACCCGTCTATAAAGTTTTCTAGAATTTTCTAGTTTGTTTTGTTCGGTATGTGTGTGTGTGTGTGTATATATATGTGTGTGTATGTATATATATATATACAGTATATATATATATATACACACACACAACATATATATAAATATACACACGCATATAATTTTCTAGACAGAAATTTTCAAGATTTTTTTTTCATTTTTATAAATCTTCAGTACTTTTCCTCCTACAATTTCATCTTTTTTTTTTTTTTTTTTTNTTTTTTTTTTTTTTTTTTGGTTTTTCGGATGTATGCATGTGTCTGCATGAGAACAAAAAAATGTAACAGAGATATAAATTTTGGCTTGTGCATCTTCCAACCCTATAAAGAATCTGTTTACCGAACAAGTGTGAAGGACAGTTGAAATGCACAGAAATTTGAAGCTAAATCACAACTGGTGCTTCACCAACCTATGGAAAAAAAAAAAAATCTAGATATTTAGTCATATTACCAGGGNACAACTGGTGCTTCACCAACCTATGGAAAAAAAAAAAAATCTAGATATTTAGTCATATTACCAGGGAATGAAATTTACCATTTCTTTCTTTAGTTCAGCTCTTTTTATTTTCTCTATCGATTCCAACTCTCTCTCTCCTTATCTACGCTCACAGACATCAAATCCCATTACACAGCATCTCGTCAGAACTGGCTGGATCGGGTTCTTTATGTATACTGACAGTGGGTGAACTCCACTGTTGAATTCCTTGTTGTCCTCCATCGAAGTGTTCACTGGGCACATCAGGAAGGGAGCAGACCCTGGCGATGCCTCTTGTTTATCTCAAGGTGAGAATTGTTTTTGTTCTCACAATTCTCACAACAGATCTCCCTTTCTGGCCTGCAGCTGTGAAGGGCACATATGAAGAGGAGGCAAAAGATTCAGACTGAAACAGGAAGTCTCTGTATGTCCCCTGTTGTTTATGCAATGTGTGCAATTTCTTAGTTTTTTTTTTTTTTTTTTTTTNTTTTTTTTTTTTTTTTTTTGAAGGGTCTTATTACCTCCATTATGGTCCAAAATTAAGGTGTGTGTTGAGACTTTTGGTCCAAAGCTTAACCCACACTGTATACAATTTTAACCCTCAAAGGATGAACTCTGTGCGAGCATAAACTTATCCCTTCGTTAAAAAAACGTATTCAGTGGTGGAGTCTGAATTTACAGTAGCAAATTTAAGAATTTTTGATATTTTAATCTAGATCTACTCACATAAAAAAGAATTGCAGAATTGTGACTTTGAATGCAGCAGACCAAAGCCCCACGAATTCCTGAAAAAACATATGTAATGTATGTTAAGCTAACTGTTGGAATGTGCACAGTGTAACAGGTTAAGTCCAGATACCAATTTTAATATCAGTCCTTTGAGGTTAAACATAAAGTTGACTATTACCATCTAATCTTATTGTAAACAGCAGCTCTAAGTGATTTCCTGTATGACAACTTTCAATAGTGGAACAAAGCAGAATTTAGTTGTCAGCAAATATGAAAAAAATAAAAATACTATAACAGCCATGTTGAGGAAAATGAAATGTTAACTCATAAATTCAGCCAAATTTAAAGCCGAATGTAAACGAGCATAACAGATTGAGCTAACCCTCTTATGTTGTGAGACTTTTAATCTTGAGTTATTTCTTTCAAATATGAACCATATGTTAGGTTAATATCAGCACTAACCTTTATGTTCCCAGAAGTCCAGAGTCAGTAAATTTAATGATGCTTGCTGCAGGAAGAAAACAGCTTCCTAACAAATCCTCTTGGGATTCGCTCATAATACATGACTGCTGTTCCTGATCAATGCTTAATATTAACTTCCTACCTGACCACACTGAACTTTAAACAGCGTCTGAACTTGAAGGGATTTTGACATTTACACATCAACATTTCCATTACAAAGTGTTTCATGACTGATACTGTACTCGAGAACATTTCATTTTATTGTTGCTGGCAATAAGGAAATAACAGGAACAAATAAATTACAGCGAGGCACTACTCAAATTCAGCCAAGGCTGTTATGTAATGAACTACAAATGAAACTGTATCCGCATTTCGTCCAACTTTGTTGTTTATATTTTTCATAAACTCTGAGCCTGCTGCTGAAATAAAACTGGTGGAGTTTTGAATGAAACCTGACAAGCAACAATAAATCACGCTAAATCACGAATCAATAACAAATGCATTCTAAATTATGAATAATGGCCAGGCAGTCATAAACTAACACAAGCACGACTCAGCAGGCCATTCATTTCATGGCAGTACAAAATAAACAGACATTTCTTTCACAGCACTAATAAATTTCCCTGAAAAACTCAAACAACAGTCCATCTGCTTTGAATAATTTTTAATTTCCTTTTCTGTCCTGTCCCCATTAGGTATTCCACAGAGATATTCTCAAAATTCTTTCATTTACCTCCGCCCATATGCAACCAATTACTTTTCTCCCTGTACAGAGCTGGTGCCTGCTCTCTCCTGAGTATGCTGCAAAATACCCCCACCTGTACCTTAAGCAAACTTTATGCTTGTTTTATTATCTGTGAGAGACTGTGAGTCATTCAGCTTGTGCTCTGGTGGATTTGGACTGGGCTTTTGGTTTGATGTCTTCTGGCTCTGGCCAGAAACACCTGCACCTCTTCTGCTCTCTCTCTCTCTCTCTCTCTCCAGGCTGATCTATTAGTGGGCTAAACGGCCCAGCAGATGTTCACAGACCAGTGGGGGAATCCATTCTATCCTCGTGACTGTATCAGCAGTGAGGCTTTGAGGATTTACACACGGAGTGGTGGACATCAACACATTTAAGTTAATTTATCATTAAATCATATTTAGGTAAACAATTCCACTGGGCATCATCAGTACTAACTGAATTTAAAAAGCCCCCTCATTTCCCATGGTTCAGAAATGACAGGGCTCATGCCGTGCCCTGCAGACATTAACCTTTTTTGATTTCTCTAGATTTAGTTAGAAATGGCACAAATGGCAAGATTGTCATAAGCCAAAATTTGTAATCTTGTCTAGGAAGGGATTTTTCGCAGCACAGATTTTTAGGTGACAAATGAAAGCCAAATTCAATTAAATTAAAACTGCAAACATAATTTGAGATTCAAGAGGGTTAGAGAAATAAAACTACTGACTGACTGAGTCAAATAGCTTGTAGCTTTTTGGCAGCTCACTTTGGACCTTCACTGTGATCATTGGCACCCCCGAGGTGTGAACTGCAGCTGAGGCCATGCAAGTTGCGTGACGATCTCATGTTCACACAGTGCCAGTCCGTGACTCTTTGCCCTCATTTTCAACTGGACCTCAGGTCATCACAGCTCAAAATACACCATGGGTATCTTGTTTTAACAGCGGTGTTTTGCCAGGATTAACAAAATGTGGGTAGCTAATGAATAACTTAGGATAAAAAGGTGTTTTTCTAAAACTGTTGAAAAAAAGTGGCATGGAGGACACAGGCTCCTTTTAGAGACACAAAGACTGTGAATTCTCATTGACAGAGTAAGATGGTGAGTAAGGCTAAGATGTGATTGATAAGCTGATTGTGCTGAGACTGCGGATTTGGAATATTTGCTGGGGTAGAACATATGGTTTGATTTACCTGGCAGTTCAAGAGGACAAGCCTGAAAAGTTGAGGTAGGGACTGAGTGACATTTTTAGTAAGAGAGCAATAATTCATGTTTTCCCATGCCAACTATTAATACCCAGCTGGCCTCAGCACAGCGCCACTTACTCAGGTCTTAAAGCCATGAAGGACATGTCAGTGGTGCTTTTATAAATCCTATCCACAGGAATTCGGCAAAAACAAAAGACTGGAACAGAGCTGCGAGTGGTGTGTGTGTGTGTGTGCATTGTGCACCTATGACTGATTTCATGTGGCATCCTCAACTGTCATTACACAGGATCGCAAACTTCAACAAAACCTTCACAAAGAAACTGAGCTCAGGAGATAATATCAAGACTTGAATGAGTTATTAGTTGCTAATCACAAAGAAATTAACTGAAAAGAGGAAGAAGGAACAAAAGAGTTTTGCGCAACATTGTTTGACTGCTTTCAACATGTCTTTATCCAACATTACAAGTTCTGAAACTAAAAATGTCACATCACACTTGACTTTTTAATTACCTTGTCTCTACATTTTCTAAGAGCAGCTATGTACGAATGTAAGAAGACAGAAAGAGCCTTGCTGTGATAGCTGTCAGTGTTACGCTGAAAGATAGCAGTAAAGAAGTCTTTGCTCTTTAGAGAATTTACTAGCCCAGCAAGGGATGAGGAGACACTAAAGGTTAGATGCCTGTGCCTGGACCTGACAGTTTGATGGTCTTGCGAAACTCAAGAAAGGCCAAGCTGGTTTGTTTTCAAGCTGTTTATAAACTGAAGCTGTTAATTCATCTGTGACACTTAAACTTTAATTGCTTGTCTCACATTAGTAAGGGCATTAGTAATTGTGTGTTGGAAGAAAGTCGAGGAAGAAATTTGGACAAATGGAGGTGCACATATGCTACACAAAGTGGAGTTCTCTGCCTTCAAGAATGTGTTTGCTTTGGTTGGATTAATCTTCATAAATCCATTGTGATAGTAGGATCGGTATTCAGAAATAATTCATCAAAGAAAACAAGATCTTGGAAATGGATTGGCTGATATGTGATGACTAAACTCAGATTTGGCACTTTTTACTTACTGTGTTGATAAACACAAATTTACAGTCCAAACAATCCTCAACATTTACTCGACAGAAGTAGAGTGATTAAAGAGCTACCAGATGAAGACTGCTGTCATGTGTTCTCACCTTCTTATGGGAGGGATTTTGAGTTTTTGGTAAGAAATTATTTAAGTTGTTTCCATATCTATGTGATTTAGGCCAGTTGAGTAGCATTCAGGTACATTGGCGTAATTCATCTGGGCAAGTCTGGGCAATTAGGGCCATTACACACCAGATGCGAGTAATTCGTGTGAATATTTCACACATTAATAATATTTTTCAAACACCTGCCCCGTTAATGGAGCCTTACACATCAACAACGGAGTTTCGCTTGATGAAATTGCGGCATTTATTCAAGTTCAAGATTTTTTCAAGAAATTCAAGATTTTTTTTTTAACTTTTGCATGCAAATATAACTCTTTGGACCAATCAAAGCGCCATTTGCAGGTAACATCACACTCAAAACATGAAACACAGCAGCTCATATGATTGTTTATGTCAGAACTCTGACTATAAAGACGAGTAAAGAGGCAACATAGCTTCATTGTGTCAACAGTCTTAATATTTACCTACGCCATCCTGAAGAATGTCCAAAAGCAGCCATGATAAAGCTTTAATTCTGTATTTCTGTATTAAACAGGATCTGCCTCCTTCATATTTAGAATCTGTGTGTGTCTGCATCGTGTCCTTCCCCCCCCAGCACGCTTTTATAAGTTAATAAGTTCTCATCACTTGTTGCTGACTCAGTTATTTTTTTTTTATTGTTTTTTGGCGGGAATCCATACAAATAATCACACACAAAAAAAAAAAAAAAAAAAAAAAAAAATCGTACCACATTTGATGTGAATATATTTACAGCGACAAATTCACATCCAAAAAATTTGCACTTTTGTGTTGTTTTTTCTTCTCGCATTGCTCTTGATGTGTAACGGTCTTTAATCGCATTCTGGTGGGGAATAAAAAAAACGCCCCAACACCCCTTTTAGAAAGTGAGCCAGCCACAAACAAACATTAGCCATTCATTTCTGGTGTGAACATAATCCTAACTAGATCCGAACCAACCACAAGGAAATCTGTTGATCTACTGATTGATCTAGAATCAGAGAGGGCTAGGCGTGCGTGATTCATGTTCAGAAAACAGGCCCAGTATGAGTATCGTGATTCTGGGCCCAGGTGCTAATCCGAGGCCCCAGCATTGCTCTGTGATTCACAGGACACCTGTCAGCTCCTTGGAGTGCAGATGCATTCCTGTCAGAGCCACTTCAGGATGGATGAAACCGCAGGCCAAGCTGTACTCACAGCAGCGACTCTTTTAGTGTTGACTTACAGTGGAAAATTCTAAACACCCCTCATGCCTGTCTGTCCATCAAGAAGCTAGTTAAATGTCAGGGAGGTTTACACAAACTCTGGGAGAGGTGTAATGGGATGTCAATATAAGCTAGTGGAGCTCATCATACAAGGTAGTGATACTATCAAACACATGGGATTACACTTAGAAAATCTTGCTGGTGACTAGATAAGATACATAAATCGCAACTGATACAACTAAAGATTTACTGTTACGAAATCAGAGACAAAAGGAAAACATTAACTTCTCTTTGTCTTTACTAGAATTTAATTACCGCTCTCAGGCAAGTTCAACACATTGGCCTGTTATCTAAAGTATCAGTGAAAATAGCACTCGGTAAGCACCAGTTGATGTGGGACTTGAGAGACACCAGGGGCACAGTCATCCCTGAGGGGTCTGGTTTCTGTGTTGCATGATTGAGGCTGCCAACCTGACAGGCCCACCTGCCCCGCGGCTACAGCCAGCTGGCCTGAAGAATGATTAACGGCAAGCGTAAACTTACTCAGCAGGGTCTCAGACACATTTGTGCATTCACTCACACGTAGGAGTGTTACATGACACTAAAAGCTATTAGGGAGGCAGGGGCCCAGACCAGAGCAGGAATGACGTCCATAAATGTGTAGTAGCACTGCTCTGTGTAGTTATCACTTTTCAAAAAGAGAGACTCGCTCTTGTCAATAGAAGCATGATTCTGGAGATCAATGGAGCAGATTTACGCACTGTGGTATATGGGAGATTACCCCCAAACCTGGATCCTATATCTGCTTTGAGCTTTCACCCCTGCTTCCTCCATAAAAAGAAAATGACATCATAAAGACTAAACTGGGCTTGATATCAGACTCCCCTGGCTTAATCCCTGGGAGCTTTTTGATACCTTTGATTTTCATTTTTCAAGGGCAGGACACTATTCATCTTTTGGTGCACTGTAAAAACTAGCTATGGGAAAGCTCTTTAAACAAATCTGCTGTTTTTCAAGAGTAAAAGTCTGACTGGAACATTATCAAGATTACAAAATGCAAATGTGTCTTCATAAAGGCTTGTTTAGGAGTTAAATGATTTTAGCTGCAGGATTATGTTCTGTGCGAAATCAAAGGTATAGTTTAATTGACATTTAATACGCTTACATACATGTACTACGATTATTTCATTATTACAATCATACAAATAAGATGAATAAATAGATGGAATTAATAACATTTGCAAGGTTCAGCGAGTGTACATGATGCCCTGCCATAAGCTGAGTGTGTGGAGGCTCCACCAGGTGAGAAAATGTATGCGGAGGTGGCTTACTCTGATTGTGATGTTTACATGCCTGAATAAACTGATTTAAAATCGCACAATCTAGGTTTGTTACTCTGAGTAAGATTACTCCAATTTAAATTTCATTAAGGTGTATACATGACATTCGAAAAAAAAAAAAAAAAANAAAAAAAAAAAAAAAAGATTTATTGCCTTAATCCGAGTATGCCAAAGTCTCAATGTGCAGGTAAACTTACTGATAGAGCATGGGTCTGGATCAGTCAATATAGTTTGCATTGTAACAAACCTAACAAACTTAATGTTTTTTTTTTAATTCATTCTATGTAAGAGTGTCACCGTGTTTATCTGAGACAACATTTGATTTGAAGCTATATTTTACACAGTGAAATTTGTCCCATGAATGGTAAACAAGTCGATAAACATGACAACACTTTTGGAGAAGACTGGGGGAAATGTAACATCAATGCAAACAGTAACTAAAGGGATTACAACTGTAATAAAAAAAAAAAAGATAAACACTATGCTGACCATATGACAACGTACCAAGACTTTGCTTTCAATTTCCCTTTTGTTTTTGATATTCAGGACCTCTTATCTTTACATTTTCTCATGCACCTTAATTATAAGGAAGCAAAATTGTGCAACCAAATAAATACTTGGAGAGCTATCACACAGTTCTAGTGATATATATATGAAGCAGCTGAGTCTCGGGGAATGCACAAGTGGCAATGTCTGCTATTCTATTATCCCCCAAATAACGACGTGCTAGAATTACTACAGTTAATGTATGGAGCAGTGCCTCCAAACGAGCAATAAAATGAAACGCATCACAAGAATTGCAAATGCACAGTATCACTGTCTGTTAATTCTAGACAATTATCCTGAATTTGTAAAAGAGAGCATGACAGAACCCATTTTTTTAACCTGGTTGTTTGTTAGCTATGTAGGTATCGATAAGGAAAGCTGGGGTTGCACAAGATTGTTAGTATTCTGGACAGAGCTGAGAAAAATAGGCTGTTTTTTTATCCCTCCCATGAAACACTGCAGGCTATACCATTGCTCCAGCTCCAATTAATTTCTACACCCCATTCATATTACTCTTCTGTGTAAGTGCAACGTTTTCTAATTGCATTCATCACCAAAACCCCCACTTAAGTTCTCTCAGTATATTTATTATCACGCTAACTGGGTCTAAATTATTAAACCTTAATGATGTGGGCTCTGAAAATATGTTGTCCTTTATTTTCCCCACAGAGAATCAATGTTATACATTAGCAGTATAAATTAAGTAATAGTTTACCTAGGCATGTTGCTGCCTTCAATATTCCCTCTCACTGAAATGTATTCTCACAGTCCGGTGGCTCGCAGAGGCCTCTGGGGAGGGGATGATATAGTTCATTCTAATGAAAGAGCTTGGAACTGGTAATGGTTTAAATTATACATTTGTGCAAGAACAGCAGAGAAAATACATGTAAGAGATCTGGCGAAAACAGGATAATTCACAGTCCCATGGGGATATGATGTCATCAGATACATAGTATGCTAAGGCACCTGGGAGGCCCAAAATGCAATGAACGGCTTCATATTGTAGTATGATATATGTGGGTCAGTAATAGAAATGGGCAATATATGGTAAAGTCCATCACACTTAAAGGTTAATTACAATAGATACAGTAGTCCTACCTCTTTATGACGAAATTGGTTGTTATTAATCAACTTAAGAGCATCTTATAACATTGTTAAGTACAAAGACGTATAATGGACTGACACAATGTAATCTCTGTCTTTTTAGGATACTCAAATAAGAGTCCTTTATTAGAAAATTATTGCAGAGCAAGTGCCAATTAACAAATGAAATTTTAAAAAAATCGAATTAACAGCTAGAAAATATTGGTCTACTTCTGCATAATTAACGCAGTTAATAAATGGTTAGAGACTGAACTTTTAACTTTATTCGAAATAACTGATGCCCTCTATTTGAAATATCCCTTATTATTATCAGTTCAACAAATCTAAATTGAGTCCTTTGCTAACCCTCTCTTTCAGAGCAGGAAGTAGACTTGAGATAAACGGAGATTAGAAAGCATTGTCTCATTGCAGGAGTATCATCCATAACGCCTTCCCTCAGAGTGACTTCAATTACATTAACAAGCTAAATGCTAGTGTGAGGGGGCATTTAAAGGTAAAAACACGGAGGAATGCTACAAAGGTAAAGCCTATGACTGATGACACACAGGTTGAGGAAATACGGGAGAAATAGCACATCTGAGTAAGGGAGTCTTGATAGTTGCCAGACAGAGAAAAGGACTAAGCTCCTCCTGCCCTCTGTCTCCTGCTACCAGGATAAATCCCCACTGATCACTAATTGTGTGATTCTTCTTGTCTACATCAACTTCAGCCCGACAGGTTATTTCAGCTTGTTATCGGGAAAACATTTATCCACTTGGAATTATTACTGTGCTAGGGCCTCTGGTGAAACACAAACAGTAGTGAATCTTGTAGAGTTATGGTAAGGCCTCTCCTCATTAGATGGCCAATCGACTGGTGGAGCGGAGGGCCCAATCCCAGCCCTTTATTGAGTGTTAAGGAGACACAGACTGACATTTACATCTCTTGCTCCTTCATGACTGGCTAGAGAGAAAATGGCTCCCATAGATCCTTTTTCTGACGAGCAGCATGGAAGGTCAGACAGTAAGACACATCTTCATCTCCTAACAATGTTTCATGGAAGAGGTATCACATTTGCTAACACACAGGAGAAAATAGGATGAAGGTAGAAAATACAATACAGTGGTTACTTTGTAGGCAATGTGTCATTTTGATGAGTACGCAACTTGGTTACATAGAACAAACGCAGTTTTCTCTGGGCTACAAACTCCCCCAAAAAAAGCCTAAAAGATGTAAACAAGACAAGTCACCCAATCTCATCTTGTCTGCATTGACTTATTGAGCAGAAACAGGGGAAAACACTATTATGGATAAAGCATCCTCATACCCCAACAAACCACAACGGTCTTCCACTTCTGAGGTGCTCTTTTCATTCAGTGGCAATTACAATGCACACCTGGCAACACAGAAGACATCCCAAAGCCTAACAATGTTGCAGAGGAACTCTCTTCCAAACTACCCTTTCAAATTGGCTCTGTAGCCGCGACCCAATTAGGGCTGAAATATGGTAACTGCATCAGCCATTACAGAGCCGTGGAGACTGTGCAGAGAACTCTTGAAGGTTAGGAGGGGGTATGCTTCAGGAGTGATATGTTGTACGGACTTGTGCTTACACAGCAGAAAAAAGTGCCATGACGAGGGGGACAGCACAACGAAGCAAGAAGCAAAGGAGGGATGATAAATAAACACTCTTGGATACATATCCTGAGGACATATATTAGAGCAGCAGGGAACACAAGAAAGATTAGTGTTCCAGCCAAGGACCAGACTTATTCATATCAACCTCTCATCTGTATCTTACTGTAATGGGGAGTCTACTGGTAAATGCTAATACTGTCTGTTCAGTGCCTAATGTAATGAGCCATAGCCATAGAATAGTCTTTGTAATGAGTAAATGTTTATAGTTTAGTGAAACAGCAGTTGCTGAATTTGCATTACATGTGCAGTACTACTAATAGAAATTTTTATGCAAATGTGAGTTTGCCAGCCACTGGTTTCACACACTTCATATATCACGAAAATAAAACCACATCTTTGTTTTTAAAGATGAAAGTAAGAAAGAAAAAAGTGTAAAATCAGGGGATTTAAATGTGTTTTTATTGAGTAAAAAGGAGACTGATTTTGTAGGAGCTCATCATATCTCAGGTCATTTTACACAGAAATGCATAAAATAACAAACTTCTTTCTCTCTCTTTCCTCCTGGGCTGACTGTGGCCTACATGTGCTCCTGACACCAGGGTAACTAATGTTCCCTTTGCCAGCAAAGGATTCTGATTTGATATAAGCATTCAAACCTGTCTGCTTTGAGATATGGCATATGTCATCCTCCGCTACGATTGATTCCCTCTTGCCCTTAAATGCAGTGCTTGCAATGCAAGCCAAGGACACTTGCCTGCCTGGTCAAGTAATGACAATCGTCTTAAAGGAATAATGGCCTCGATACTGCTTTTGAAAAGTTACCAAGCCGCATCCAATAATGAATTCCCGGTCGATGACACATTGATAGATTCCTATTCTTCAGAGGGAACACTGTAGTTGCAGTTTAATTGACATGAAATGAATTCAGGAGGTTGGGAAGGAAAGGCAGGGATGAGATGATGGGAGGGAGGAAGCAAGAGGGGGACTAAATTCTGTGTGATCAGCAAGGTTTCAAACAATCATTGGCGATGTGAAGTCTCTGCCATATCTATAAGTCATCATGTTTTATAGGCCATTAGGATCTCCAGAGAAGGGCCGTATGGAGACTGTGGCTTTTTGTCGAAATTAAAATGTCAGACAGGAAGAAATAGAACAAAACAGGGAATCTGCAATTAATTACCTGGCCATAAAAATTCAATAATCAGGAAGCAATGCTGTTTTCCGCACAGCAATACTCCTGATCACCGCAAACTGAAATAGAATACATTCATCTCCCCAAATTACATTTCTAATCTAAAAAGGGAGACATACTGGAGAGGGAAAGGACCTTCAGTGTAAGTGGAGTATTGTACAGAGTCTGTAGCTTACTGGCCCTCCTAAGCTTTAGTGCAGACAATTCAAAACTTAAGAACACATAACTCAAAAATCTAGAGGTGCAATGAAATAACTCACAAAATACTGTATACAGTATAGAATTACATAGTTTCTCCTTTATTTAAGTTTTAAATTATTGTTAAGACTCTGGATTAAATTAGACTATTGATGAGTTTGCACTGAGATACATGTCACATTCTAATAAAATGCAATCATTTGTCTTGATGCTGAATTTTAAAAAAAAATAGCCAGAGGTAATTGCTGCTAATGATTTTCAGAATAATATATGCCTTCAAAATATGCCAATGGAAAATCAATAGTGCAAGTGTTGTTAATGTGGGAGAAGATACAGTGTAATCTAAGTTTCATTGACTTCTTTGTCAACTCAACTGGTTAGAAAGCTGCTGCTAAAGTGTCATCCCTATTACAAGATCTTGGTAATAGGGATGTCCAGTCCGTCATGCTGGCCCTTGAAATCAATTACAGTCAATAAAAGTATAACCTATTCACTACTGATAATATTGACAGACATACTGGCATTTTCCTGCAAAGACGCATCAAACAGTGACTAAATGTCATGAGCCATGAGTGTGTTTTACCTGGTTCTTAGGCCACATTTACACTATATGTCTTAATTCCAAATTGCAATTCTTTGCCACTATAAGACTTTTAAATCATCTTTTTTAAGCATTCTTTTAGTAGCGACTCTAATACAATACCTATTTTTAGACCTGAAGCAAACCACATACATTTAGTTTCTGAGAGAAAGACAAGCAAAAAGCTGCAATGGATGCAAATGTGGCTGCATTTTGTGCCCTTTGCCTGTCGGATTTTGTGTTTTTGACTGGTGTAGTTTCTGCTTTAACAAATGCCCAATATGGATAGCCACAGTATTTAAATGAACAAACTGGTGATTTTGCATATTTGAACCCTAAATGCAACCTGCATTCACATTCTATTACTGTCAACCATTTTCCAAAACATACTACTGGAGCAGTAAATATTAGAATTGTCTTCCTACCTTCCAGACTGCAATTGGTTTTGATTCATTCCTGTATGCAATAAAAATCAAGGTGTAGAGACGTAAAATGTGCTTGAGATAAATAATCCATCACCGCAAACCAAACCTCAATTAAAGATTTTGTCCGAATTACTTAATTCATCCAAAGCTACACGGAAAAGAAGTGTATGTCTCCACCAGGAATACAGTCCAAGGAGAACATTGCTTTTTACCAAAAAATGTGAATGACCGTGCCCTCTACAATTGTGCATATGTGTTGGCAGGAAAAACATAGAATTTTAAGGTGGGTGAATCACCTCAGCATTTGATTTTGAAAACTCTGAGAATTTAGCAAAATTACATGAAAACTAAAATCTAACTAATTCAGTCCACTAATTGAACTTAACCTCCCACACACATACACAAACAGTAGCTACATACTGTGTTTACAAATAAAGCTACATTTGCCAAAATAGTAATTATGGTACTCTTGAAAAGAAATTTAATGTTCCATACCTAATGTTCATTCAGTTGTGCTGAATCAAAACTGCAACAAAACAAATGTGTACAAAGTGTAAATGTGTCTCATGACCACAGTGCATCATTAAGAAAATTAACATCTTAAATTTTTAACTTATGACTTTAAACACTTTTAAATATGCTCTTACCTCTTTAATAAAAAATATATATATTTATGAATGTATGTGTTAAATGTAACCTCTTACATTCATTAAAACATTTCATTTACATTCTTCAATAAACATTTTACAGTGCAAAACACAAACACTTGCATGAATCATTTAACTTATCACTCATGAATGCCTTTTATCACTTAGTTATGTCTTCTATGCAAATTTACATTGATTACTTTAATGAACTAGCACAGTAACTTAGCTAGCTTAGCTTAGCTAGCAGGCAAAATGACAGGTCTTGACCGCTACCCTAACTAAAACACAACTGCTGGGCTAGTCAACAATAGCAAAAGCAAACACAGAAAATGAATTTCTTTTAAACAGCAACAAACTGTTTCAGTAAACATTACTACTGAAACATTAATAAGAATAAATTTGTGGAACTACCGTTAATTACCTTGAAAAGAGGAGAAGAGTGAGGAAAGAACAAACACGAAACGCAGGCAGCGCTCTTCTTCCCTCGTAATGTTTTGAATTCAAAAAGCTAGCGCGGTTCCCTCTACCGGAGCTACAAGGCATTACCAGTGGAGCACCGATTCAACAAGCTCTACGAATCAAACACAGATAACGATGTAATGGATTAAATAAAAAAAACATTCTACATTAATAAAGATTTGTGTCAGTGATAACACATTGTAAATATATCATTACTAAAAGGAAATAATAATCAGATTTGTCACGTGTGTTGTATCAGTTTATTGTTTAAACAGTTTATCCCCTTAGTCAAAGTTTAGTTATGTATCAGGGTTTTTGAAGGACGAAACAATGTTGGACAGTCTTTCGGACTAAATATCCTTGTAGACTCAGTCTCTGCAGCACAGGGTGGTCTGAAGGGGAGGAGGAGGAGGAGGAGGAGGAGTGGTTTTAATTTAAGGAATGCAGTGGTACTATATTTCACCCTCTGCTGTTGTCTCATATTATCTTGGTAAACATCTCAGGTACTAATATGATATATTGTCGAGCAGACGCTGTTTCATCCTGCTCCGCGCGTGATTGATGAATGACGGAGGGATGAAACAGGGACAGAGATTTATGGCGCTCCGGCACATAGAATATGTATGATTATCAGCTGCATGGTGAAAGCAGCTCTGTTTGAGTGATAGGCGTGTGGAGAGAGAGATCCACTAAATGACTCCATTCCCTCAGAGAAGTCGCAGGAAGTGGTTTCTATCTATCTACCTCATTTTTGCCCTTTCTTAGACATTTGTAGCTATGTTCTTAAAGATGAGTGGAAATACTAGAAATACTAAAAATCTTAAAAGCTTTACTTCTTGAGCTTTCCACAAAACCCTAGTTAAATGGAGGTATGTGTATTATGTAACTGCAGTATGATGGGCTTAGTATTACATTGTGACATGTATTTGATGTTGAAAAGATTTAATATGTTTGATGAGTTAAATTTAGTGTTGTCATGACCTTCAAAGAGTTTTACTAAACTACATTGGCCTGAATTTTCTGACTTGTGGAGACAAAACAATTTGATTTTCTCCATCAGCAGACAGTGCCAGATAACACTCACTCCGTCTTTGTCTACACTTATCAGCCTTTGAAAAGCTGCGACAGTAATTGTCAGAGTGAAATGGAGTAGTTTATCTTCTGTTATACATTAATTCTGTCTAACCTCTGATTTAGTTGTAATACCCATTGGCATCTCTGAGTGCCTTGAACAGTCAGCTCCTAATTGATCGATAGGACGTCGCCATAAATCCCAAATCCGATGTGCTTTATTGATCCTTCAGGAGCGCTTGCTGCTTCTCTGCATATGTGACTGCCTCAGCCCACACACATGCCAAGCACCAGGAATATTTTATCCACTGAAGGCATTATGATATGCAGGCTGCATTGTTTTGTGCATCTGTGATTTACTGCGTGCCGGCATGACTTGAATGACACCCTAGAGAGGAGTTGATTTTCTATTCACCTAAAATTTATTTATTTACACGAGGGTTATAAATAACACTAATGCACCGAGGTGGTTTGGTCAGAATAATTGTTTATCAGCTGCCTAGTGGACTTGCTTAACAGTATAACTAATGAGTACTCACATCGAGCAGCAGAAACTGCCTTGGTGTACATGTAGAGCAATTGTGAAAATTTCTACTTCTATAATATTGTGCTTGTGGCCATTTCACTTGGTATCTTTTGGGTCAAGCATCAGGATCTTTTTGCATTTCTATATAATGTATGTATCAATTTGTACATGTACATGTATCAATTTCTCATTTCTTATACTAAAATAAATAAAATTCATGATCATATGTCTGGAAAATAAAATCCAAAATTCCCAAATCCTTTCAGAAGATCTATGTGAAAGACATTGGTCATATAAGAATAAAGGCACATGCAGTTTCCAATTCAAGTTTAAGAGATATTCAAGCTAGAAACAAAAATTTTAGAATGAGGAGATTCTGGAAGCTGCATTTTCCATGGAATTTGATTCTTGAATTATATCAGTTTTCATTCCTCATTCATTTTTTCATGTAATCATATAACAGATCAGGTTTATTTTTGCTGACAAATTTACTGTTCAGTAAAACAATGAAAAGAAGCAAACTGTTAGCTTTGTGAAATTGTATCTTCTGGCAGTCACTCTTTGCCAACAAACCTCTGAAGTTGGTCATGAGTAAATGCTAGTGAAAGTTAAAGTTTGATAAAAAAAAAAAATAATAATTTACCGACAAGACAATAGTATCGCAAAAATACCTTATGCTCTCAGAGAAAGAATTTACTTCACTTGTGAATCTAATTGTCTTGAACATAAAATGTATTCACTTCATACTTCTTCCAACAGGAAGACAAGATGCCAAAAGGGTAGAGACCAGTCCCTGGATATGACTCGCCTTGCGTTCATGTGACAGGGGCATGTGTCTGGCCCCTGTTCATAAGGAGGTACAATGAGAGGATTTGTTGTCTCATAATTGTAATTTAATAAAGATCTCACTTGGTATCAGCAGGGCCTGACAGGCAGGGCTTTCCGGTGCTTGTTAATGCAATTGTTCTGGTCAGGCGACACTGTCACAAATCATGCTGAAAGTTGGGTGACAGGTAGCAGACCTCATACTTCCTGAAAGGCTCAGACAGTTTTGGAGAGAGGCCAAAAAATATCTCTACATGGTGTTTCTGTTGCCTGACACACAGTCAAGCCAAAGAGCAAGGGATGTAATCTCAGAATTCAAAATTTTAAAGTGAGCATTTTTGAGAATTGCAGTGTTGGGAACATAAACTGTAAACATGTATGTCATGTATGTATGTCTGGAAGATGATATATGACAGTCTGTGATGTCTTAAGAGGCACATGTTCCCATCCAAATGTCAAAACTGCATTTTGTAAACAATAAACATTGCAGTATTTAAAAATGAACATAAAGGACAGTGAAGGTAATAGATCATCGTCAAACTCCACCCGGTGTTTGTTTCAGTGACGTGCAATAAAACAGAAGGTGTTGACAGTTTGAAGGAAACCATTTCCAAAATGGAGGCTCTTGAGGATTAAACAATGCCCTCCCTCAACACTGACACCACTCACCCCTCTCCTGCTCTTGTTTCACCTCTCTCTTTCATTGCTGATGTATGGGTGATGTGTGACAAGGGGAGCTCCAGTAAAACCTGCATACATGCCAAAATACATTTTACAAGAGTTGCTCTAATCAGCCTGCAGCCAGTGGCTCATAAATTGCCTTACTGTGTCTGGAGCTGCTTATGGTCACTGCTGAGGTTGGATATACAGCAGGCCATGCTCCCTGGGCAGAGCCAACTCTGAGTGGTACTGGTGATGTTTGTGAGTCAATGCAACCCATTGCCTTTAAATATATATATATAAAAAGAATGACAAGTAACAATAATTTATGTGTCTGTTTAATCAGCTGAGTGCATGTAGGCAAATGTTTGCATATTGCTGTATGTTTTATGGTAGATGTAAGCACGTGAGCATGTCCCCATGCTTGGATGCTCTCATATATATTCCGAAAGTCTCAAATATGCAGAAAGCTGTCATTACATCAATGTTTAGGGATCCTTATACATTAATGCATTAAGGGTTCTTACTTTACTGAATTACCAAAATGATTTGAATCGGTCCAGCAGGTAGAGTGTGTCACCATTCCAGTTGGGAGGGATGTTTTGTTCTGTTTAATCTCAGCTGTAACCTTCAGTGTCCTCCACTGACAGGAAATGCAGTTTATCAACTGGGGATGACACCAGTGGAGGTGATATATGCAGGACTGTACTTCCCCAGATAACTCTAATAGTATAGAGCTCTGTTCCAGCTCTGCTCCTCGTTCTCAACCAACAGGGAAATTCCTGAAGTGGAAGAGGTTGATCAAATAAAATCATACGCTGAAGAATGTGCTTGAATCCCAAGAAGATTTTGCCAAGCCCTCAAATGACATCTCAGAATTAAATAAAGGCACCTTGTCATCTCTCTAAAAAAAAAAGGAAAATTCAACCTATGGGAGCAGTCTTCTTTTGAAGAACACAGGTTTAATGCTTAGTCTTAAAAATGAGGGTGTATTAACAAACACACAGGCTGTCGAAGTGTCTAGTGATATTATAGAAAGGATTCCCATAATAAAAGTACAGCTCAGCCGAGGCCAACATGTGGCTCATGGCCTTAGGCCACAAGGGCTTGTGTAGAAAAGATGAGCACATGGCAAAAGTATGTGTCCACCACTAAACAGAGGCAGATGCAAGCTCCTACTGTATGTACACTATGTTCTGGATTAAAAATGTCGTTATTGTTCCAAAAATATCACATGCTGTGCCTTTTTCAGCTTGTTGCTTGTTGTTAAAAATTTGATGAAAGAGTATGGATTAAAAAATAATTAAAGCTAGTTTCATGTAGCACAGTACTGGAGCCTTGACTTTTCATCTACTGAGTCAAACCCAATTCGGTTAAATCCATTGGGTGGCAGCAGTGAGCATTTAATTTGAGAAAATCAAGTAGTGTGAGAGGGAGGAACAACACATTTCTAGGTTAGTTACTTTTGACAAGGAAAGAAAACAGAAGTGACACCCCTTTTTCTGTTGTTTCCAAAAACACTATCCCTTGAATATACACTGAAACAGTCCAGAGTTTGTGTTAAGCAGTTTGCAGAAAACACAGCCTTTCAATGACGCATTAGTAATGGACTTCACCTTCAACATTTCCTCACATCCACATAGCTGTCAGATAAAACCCCTGCAGAAGAAAGCTCATAACCACTCTGAGAGTATAGCCTGTCTCTATGAAATCCAGGATTTGTTGCCTTTTATTCTAAGAGAGGAAAAAGTGGGGTTTATTCATTCACACACACACATACACACACAGAGACACCAACTTCTGTTCGGGCAGTCAATAAGCACGCTGTGGGTTTGGCAGTGCTCTTTCTTATTTACAGGACATTTGTTGCACTTGACATTTATCGTGGCTCCGGGGCCATGAACTTCATGCAAACGCCATCGAAGCATTCAATGCCAAGGGCCTGGGGCCTCCTGTCTCGGCATCATCACAAGTCTTTTCACGCTAAGATAAATCACTTGTACTGGACCCCAAGCTCGGGGAATGAGATGAAGATGGGGGATGAGAGGATGGAATAAGAGAGAAGAGATGGGGGAAGGAGGGAGAAGGGCAGGCTGGAGGAGAGATGAGGTTCAGAGTGTCACAGGAATACCCAGAGGTTAACGCCGGCCCCATTTCTCCCTCGTTAATTGTTGGGTGCATTCACACAAATATCACTAACAATTATGAAGGAAGCTTGGTTTGAGTAAATGCTCTTTGGATTGTACAGGGATGTAAATACTGTCGCCACATGACTCTCTTTGATGGGATCATGGCCACAGGATATAAAAGTCCCCCTCCTTTACTGCCTGATAAATGCAGTACAATATACTGACTGGCAGTTATGTATGTACTTTTCTTGGAGACATCACACAAAGAACATAAAGTCAAGGATATCTAAGCACTGAATACACCAAGTTGTTGCTATCTCAGTCACTTTGTGTAATATATTGGTGTGGCATGGCATTATTTCATGACAAGATCAGTTCAATATTTTTAAATTAAACTGAAGGAATGAATTGAGGGAAATATGCTTGTATTCTATCTTTCGGGGGTTACATGAGACAACTGATACGAAGTAGTTTCAGGGTGTGTTTAGCTTAGCTTAGCTTAGCACGACCACTGAAAGGAGGGGGAATAGCTTTGCTGAGAGAGGTGCTATCCAATAACTATAAAGCTTAAATATACAAGTTGTATCTTGTGTATTTATAATGTGTAGAAATAGAAAATGTGACACTGTGGTTTGAGGTGGAGCAGTTAGCTTATTAACAACATAAGCATCTCAAAAGATCATTTTGGAGGTTTGAAAAGAGGCTTTAGGCCATTTTAGGTTATTGTAGTTGATGAGAAAGGACATTAGAATGTTTTTATATAATCATAAAACAAGGTCTGCTTTTGTTTCATAAAATAGATTACACAGGAAACTCCCTGATAGAGTTGTTTGATTATAATTTGACAGATTTTAACAAAAACCATAACTATCACAGACTGCAAGGATGACAGACAGGAGGTAGTATGGTCCTATTACAGATGGGATAGTACAGGACCTAATAGTGGTACGTATTAAAAATGGTTTTGCTATAAAATGATGAATGTGGCTATGGACCACACCAAATCCCCCCAGCTGCTCTCAGGGCAATATATCCTCACACAGTCGGTACAAAATTATAAATCAGACTTCTTTCAGGTCCAAATGATTCATTACAATTTATCGACAATCATTTACCAAAGTGGTTTTCAGATGCTTTTAACTTTGCAGTGGCAGTAATTTACAAACGGAAGAAGAAAAAAAAAATGAGGAAAACAACACCACTGTATTTTTTCTACTTGACTGGCAATGCTGCAGCTAAGCAATCTGGAGGAAAAATTAGATAGCGGGTGAAGGCTCATTGATTCAAATGCTTGATGTTCTTGGAAGGGTGAAAGGACGACAGTGAAGAATTTGCTTCAGGCTGTCTTCAGAGCGCCTTACAGAATGTCACAGAGGTTCTCTGACTTAGATCTAATGTAAAAAAAAATGTGATAATAATTTTAAAGCCAAACAGCTATTAGACAGCATGAAGTACACAGAATAATACCATTAAGATAGAGGACCTATGACCCAATCAGTGTCACCCACAGTGGCAAAATGAAAGGGTGGGGCACAGGGGTGGTGCTAGGGGTGGGGTGGGGTGGGCTTATGGGGCTTAAGCCCTGGATGTTTTCCATAAAGCCCCAAATCTTTTTTGTAATAGTGCATTTTGAATTTTATGTAGCGTTTTTGTAATTACCCAAATCCATCACCAAGGCAGAACCACAGTGTTGTGAATGGATTGATTGGACCGAATTGATGGACGGAACGGACATAATACATCATATAGCTCCACTGTTTAGATCGTTGTAAAAATTTTCATTTAACTTCATATAACTTGTTAAAAGATGTAACATGATTTGTTACATTTCTTAAGCATTTCTCAAAATTTATATTTAGCTTTGGTATAAAATAGCTTTGGCTATCTACCAAAGCTATTTGGTAGATAGCCAAAGCTACCTCATGCCTAGATTTTCCAGTGGAGATCTGGGCTAAGCCCTGGATCTCCACTAACCGTAGATCCACCCCTCGTGGGGCATCTAGACAAGAAGCAGTGGAAATTGACCCGGGCCTAGAATGGTGCCTTGGAGATCATCAGCATCTTTGCTATAACGTATGTGAAAATCGGTATACTTCCTAAAGCAAAGTAAATTTCACAAAATTTGGATAAGACATTGTGATTTCAAGTATTTATATCACTCTCTCTCCCTCCTTGTGCGANCCCCCCCCAAAAAAAAAAGCCCAGCAAATATACTTATAGCAGCTACATACTATTTTGTTATACTGTATTTTGTTATATCCTGCAGGAATCAACTACAACATTGGCAAATATTTTACGTTAAAGTTCACTTTATAGTCATTGCTTTCAGCAAGGCCTTTCTTTTATACGGATTTTTGATCATAACCTGCATTTATGTGTGTGCATGTTTGTTTACATTTACATGCATGTTAATTATACACTGCTCAACCAAAGCTACCGTGGATCTCCACAGGAGCTATTTCTGGCGTCATGTCGCACTGATGTTGTTGACAGCAATCGCCTTCCCACATCACAGCCACTGCAAAGGCCGGGGCAAATCAGAGGACGTGTAAGCAAGGCCTGTCCTCCTGCCACAGCCCTCTGGCCTCAGGCTCTTCAGCTGATGAGGTCTAAACATCAGCACAGGGCCATTATTTCAAATAGAGAAGCGCTTAGCTTCTTTACTCCGTGTCTCTGAGGACATGGATATAGGTAGGTAGATGAGGGAGAGGAGAAGGCACACACTGTTGAGTTTGTCCCCAAAGCTTAAAGTATAAAGACTCTTTCTCCCTCCCTTGTCTCTTGGTGAATGTAATTCCAGCACACCCTGGGCGAATTAATTAATTACAAAGCTGGCTGGGTATCAAAGGTAAATATGATTTAATTATATTCTCTGCGTCTTTGTTAAGAAGCCAACTGTCAGACAGTGGTTAAATGGGGCTGTAGCCCTCTGTGGTGCCTGAGGCATGTGAGTGTGTGTGTGTGCGAGTGTTTGCATGTCTGTGGTTTTCTGCATTGTTTTAATTGTTTCACATAAGAAAAAAAAAAAAAAANAAAAAAAAAAAAAAAACGGAAGAGAGTGAACAAAAAGAGGGGAGAGTATATCTGTATATGCTGTAAACTACACACTTGTGCCATTGTGTGTGTGTGTGTTTGTGTGTCAGCTTGTGTATAACAATTTGGCTTGTACTTAGCTAAACAACAGAAAGGAATCCAAGGAGAAAATGCGGGTGGATTTTTTTTAATAGCCCCGTCTTTCAAAATATTGATGTTGATTTATGATATGCCTGAAAGTCTAAATGCATAAATTTGTAAGTTGTAAAGCTGATCTACATTCACAAATATAATTAAAAAGTTTGCCTTAAAGTGAAATCAGCATTTTGTATGTTTGTTAACAGATCATAACTGAAAATATAGGCCTATTTTACTGATGTGTATAATAGGTTATACGTAGATTACAAATATAAACAAACTTTGCTGTAAAATATTGATAAAAGCTGTCTAGTGCTAGTCGTTCACTCAATCTGAGAATAATAGCTGGTTCAAATCCTGTGTTTGGGTGGTGACCCTTTTGTTTAGATCTGGATCACAGATTTCAACTTTAAGTGGGAAAAAAAAGTTTTGTATGGTGAGTGAAGTTATGCTTTTTTTTGTCATGCTGTTTAATTAACCAAAACAAAAAATCTTAAGTTATGAGCTAAACTTCATTCACACGGGGTCGACATGTCCAAAGACCAAATATTGGACATCAAAATGTAACTCAATAAAATGACAAAAGTGGAAGGACAACAAGAAGTTAGAGTTCCTGTTTACACAAACAACTGTAGGATAAGGCTTTCATAATGTGAGAATAAACATTATCGCTCTCAGGTGACATGCATCACTCGATCTGGATCTTTATCCAACAGAGATGCTTTCATGACACCAGCAATCAGCGTATCTGTAAAATTACCACCAACGTGACTGTTCTTAATGAAAATACATGAAAAAAATGTTCTGTCCGCACGGCTGAATAACTGCTGAAGAAGCGGGGCCTGTTTTCAAGATAAATAGAGCTGTTACTGGAGTTTTGTCACCACACAAAGAAGCTGTTTATAGCACAGAGGCCTCAGATAAACCATTTTCTGGCCAAACGAGGTAAATGAAGCATAATTGGAAGCCCATTACCAAATTGAAAAATGGGTGCCTTTTGTTTTAACCATGTTAGAATCAAATTGAGGGCGCCTCTCCTACTCTGTAAACCTGCATCAAACTGCAAGGCTCAATAATTATAATGTTCAGGATCCTTCTGAGGGGCGAAGAAAATCAATAGACTAAGGACAAAGAACCTATAGCCATCACTTAATTCTCTTATCACTGTGATTTAGGGGAAGAGGAGGATGTTAAATAACTGTAAATCTTTATCTATGACTTTGAGGGTGCTTTATGGCAGTTCTTACAGCGTCTCCCAGACAGAATGTCCATACCTTCCGCAGACCACACAATTTATAGCTTTATTACCCTTTGTCTTAAAGAGCAGAGAGACATAGCAGGGAGGATGGAGATAACAGCCAGCCCTGCACAGAGTTGGATGGAAAAAAAAGTCGGATGCCATCATCGGCAGAGACATATCTCTGTGACAGGTTTACGGCTCAGAAGCTGGGCTTCTATTTTGGGCAGGAGGAGGAGGAGGAGGAGGAGATTGTGTGGATGTCCCCACCACCCCCACTCTAACTCTCTTCCCACTCGACCCAACCGCGCCTCCCATGTGTCCCACCTGCACATATCCCCATCATGCAGCGCGGGAAAACCCTGCCCCCTGTGGATGGAGCAAAATTCAATTTCTGACTTATCCCTGATGATCAGATTTACTTTTCTGTTCAGATGCCTCCCCACCTCTGCCGCTACCCCACCACCACCCATGTGTAGAGGTCACGGAGAGGACTGACAAATGGGGAGGGCTAAAGTCAGGGAGGGCAGCAGAAAGAGGGAGGCGGAGCGCTATTTTCACCAGAGTCATGAGTTCCTCTGGACTGTGCAGATGCTTCCTCATATTTTTTGCCGTGCTGACAAGCGGCTTATTGTTTCCCTTGATAAGGGTACAGTGTTCCCGGTAATGGGAATTAGAGGGAGGCGTAAGTCACCGAGACACAGGGTGAGACTGAATCAATAGATAATGGGAGATCTCTCATGGATGCAAAAGGCACAGTTATTATCAGTGCTGTTAAAAAGAGCAAAGCCCCTTATTTGTCTTCAAGCAACACTCATGGGTAGTGTGAAGACCGGAAATAAAAGTTACACTTTGCTTGAACCCTGTGCTTCATAATATTTTCGGACAAATGCTCCCTACGCCATCTTCCAAACTCATGACAACTGACTCTTAGTTAATGCAAAACACCTCACTTGTATTGTGTGAATGGCAAAAAGTGATTGAATGTTCGATTATGGTTCATGAAACATCTGATTCCCCTTGATAGCGAGTCTTGTTCAAGCTGAATCTGTAAAAACTATATATGTATAGCATACTCATACAAATTGCCAGAAACCTGGTTTAATAAATGTTTGAAAACTTACCTGAACTTGATTAAATGAATCCTAAAACATTATTTATTATTATTATTTATTTATTTAAAATGGGACAATGCACATTAATAAGACACTGGCAGCAGTCGAGGTTAGCCACAAGGACCCGTTTTCCCAACAAGCATAAACAAACTCAAATCACTGCATTTAAAAAAAAAGAGAAAAAGTTACATAAATAAAAATCTACTGTACATAAAAACATTAAAAATGTCAAAAACTAAATTTCCACAACATCAGTTTAATTAATTATTACAAATGTGTCCAGATTTCAGCCATGATTCTAGTTTTGATGGTTCCAGTCGAGGTGCAACTTCTACTATCCAAAGGCAGAGAATTCCAGAAATGTGCTGTTCTGACTGAAAAGGCGGATTGTCTGATGTTATGCACGAATGGAATAACACATCCTGCCTTATCACAGCCCTTGTTTGATTGCAATTTCTATCCATAAGTTGTATAAACTGTTGTAATGGAGGAGGAGCCGAACCTCGTAAAATCTTAAACAGAAGACACATCCATAAACCATAAAATGTCCAAAACTTTCCATACTGAACAGGTTATGTCTTTGGATAATATGACAGAGATGATAATGATTTGGTTTTCTATACAATACTTTCATAGTTTGCTTGTAAAGAGATTCAATAGGTTTTCTAATAGATGTTGCAGCTTGAGACCAGCTTATGTAATAATAGCCGATATGGGCCAGAATCATAGCATGTGTAAAAATCTTTGCAGCATTTAATGTCAAAAAGGGCTGAATCAATCTGAAATTATTAAGAGAATATTTTACTGTTTTTACAACATTACTAACTTGTTTTTTAAATGTTAAATTAGAATCTATATACCAAGATATCTGAAATTAATAACAACCTTAAGTGAGTTAGTGTTTAGTCATGGGTTCTCTCAGCTGAAAACTGATTCAGGTTTGAATGGGATTTTGGTTAAAATGCCTGAAAAAGGTTGTGAAAAGGTTGAGAAAGTAACCATTCAATCCCATTTGTGAATAAAGTTCTTTTGGGCCTTAATAAAGTAATTTGTAGACAAATGGCAACATGTCTTAGGAAGTGGATTAATGGGTTTAAAGTGCCTCATAATTATGTAATATTGTACTCAAACTATTACCAATTTAATGTAATTCCTTTTAATGTTTAGTTTGCCTTTTTTGTCACCAATTGTTGGCTAGTGTGGCATTGATTGAAAGATTAAGGAGCTTGTTGACAGCATGGAAGGAACATAAAATCTGTCGTCGATAATTAGCATAGAGGTAGCTTTTTGTTAATACACAATACAATATGATATGATACTTGTCTGATTTCTCAAAAATTTGTTTTGCATCCTAAAAGTGCTGCAGTTCGACTGTTCCACATAACCAAAACACAATCATAAAAACACAATAAAGCATAAAAACAGTATTAAAAGCATAAAAACAAAGCTAAAACATAAAACATAAACACAAAGTTAAACCAATATCAGTTATGCCTGTGTTTTATATTTCTGAAAAGCAGGATTGATCGATTGATCGATTGATTGACTGTCTCATACTGATGGCACCACCTCATACCTCATATTTCCTCAAGAGATTATCGCAAATAGCAGCATGTGTGACGCTCAAAATTTAAAGGTCGGCTATGACCAACAACTGCGCTAATGTCTGTGTTGGCCTACAATTTAAAGTTATTGATGAAACCCCATCTATTTGGTAGAATAAGTAGGTTAAAAGAAAATAAACTTGTAAACACATTTTGACCCAGTTACAGTAATTACTGTCTCCCCAAACAATGCTGGAACAAACACACATTAGTTTTTTATTCTACAGTTTGATAAGTTATTGCCAACAGCTGCAAAGACGAGAAGCGACCGGTTGCCAAAAACCTCACGATGAGCAGTTACACGCAGGAAGTCAACAAAACAATGGTGCTCTCATGTGATAAATGTCTGATGGCACAAACTTCAAAATGAACAGCAAAAGCCTAAACACAGTATGTTCCCTTTCACAAGTGTGCTGCACTAACCTACCAGGAATTTCCTGCAATTTCATAACCAGCTGAGTGTGGAACTATCCAGCTATCATGATGCCCCTGCAAGTTTTTTGTGGCCTCTTTACATTTAAAAAAAATTTTTTTTTTTTTAACTTTTTTAAGTGACCTACTGTATATCTGATACCTATGTTTAAATGCTTTATTAGGACTGCAACAACACTTTAAGGTGGAGAAGGATTAAAGCTTGTTGTAGCTTGGGTGTGTGTGTGTGTGTGTAGCAATGGTTGTTGCTACTTCTACTCACAGGGGTGGCTACATGCAAGCAAAGTCACGATCTGTGGAAATCATTCATATGTGTACAAAAGTAGAAGAGTGTAGCATTTTAGGACTTGTGTGTCAGAATAGCAAAGAAATTTTGATCCGTTTGCTTAGATGAGTCGCATTGGCAAATCACTGATACATATATTTATTTCCATTTATGTATGTGGCACAAAACAGATTTGAGAATATCTGATTCCATGTGCTATTTTTTACTCTTGACATGTTCATAACACATTTACAATATGTGCCGCAAGTGAGTAAAAAAAAAAAATCGNTTACTCTTGACATGTTCATAACACATTTACAATATGTGCCGCAAGTGAGTAAAAAAAAAAAATCGAAATTGGGTCACTTCTACCTGGTGGTGCAAATGTAGCAGAAAATACCTCAATAGGCATGATAGGATTGAAGTTCATCCCTCTGGTTGGGGATCAGTCACACTAACAGTATGGCTGTCCTGCCACTTTCAATGTGCTCATGCCCCAAGCAACGTAAAACTCAAGATAAAGTGCAGAAAAAGAGAATCATTAAGGACACAGGATACAACACAGTGTTCTGAATCCTGTCCTAAACACATAATATGGTCAGTGAGCAGAGCAGCAGTAAGGGTGTCTTCGTCCTGACAGCGCCCCCTAGGGCCCTGGAATACATTAACCATGATGATCCATAGCATGCTGGGAAAAATTACTCATTCCTGCCATGTGACACCCTTAATAAATTAAAATCTCCCTTTTAGCTTTAAAGGCAAATGCATATTCTGGCCATCACTTGTGCTCTGGCCGTGCGCTTGCATAATTTCTTGTAACTATGTGTTGCCATAACTTGGTAAGCTACCCAGCAGCTGACTAATGCACTAATAATAGGGAACTGTAAGAAAATTAGAGAATTAACTGTGTGTGTGTTCACAATTAATACCTTTTAGTCCATCAAACTAATCTAATCATGACTTGTTCCCTCATCTGTCATGAATCATTTGTGCACTTGCTTTGCCAAATTGTGAGAAGAATCCAGTCACATCATTAAGATTTGATTTTGTGTCTTTGTGACAAACAGATAAAGACTTACAGACCCAACAGAGTGACTGAGAGAAGCCTTATCTAAAATAACTATTTAGGATTCGATAAAAGACAAATTAAGCCCGCGAGCTTGAATTTTTTTTTTTTTTTTTTTTTTTNTTTTTTTTTTTTTTTTTGTTTGTTTTTGGCAATAGCCACGATCCATAAAATCAGTTTTTCAAACAGCTGCATGCCTAACAGAGGTAATTACATCTTCAATAAACACATATAAAAACGAAGCAAATGCACCTAGCAGACAGCTGTGGATTAGGGGTGAAAAGGAGATGTCATTTCATCCTCACAGTGGCACATCTGGTAGATAAATTGAGAAAAGTACAGATGGCGATAGGTTCTTTCAATAAAAACTGGTTACTGTTTCTACTTCACAGTTTGTGCTTTTCCACCAAGAAAAGTCTGGTTCTCGAACCTTTTGCGTTCGGTATCAGTGGAACCAAGATGCCATCTAGCTAAGCAGCTTGCATATCTACCAATCTGTAATGGAATCACTGCGCCATCAATGAAAGTGGAAAGTTTTTTTTTTTGTTTTTTTTAATAAAAGTGAAAAAGTAAGGTGGAAGACACTGTTTACCAGCAAGCTTTTATCATTTTATTAAAAGTATTTACTTCAATCTAATTATGAGCCTACTACACACACATACAGACTTGACTTCTCCATTGCTTTTCACCTTCCTGAAGGTAGAATAATTCATGCCTATTTATGATGTTGCTCAGGTCCTGCTATTTTCTTTTGGTTATGAACCAAATTATTTTTTGCTATAAATGCTCCGAATGGTTCCAAATTAGATTCACGAACCAGAACGGAACCCATTCCACATTGGTCGAAAAGCCCTGTGTGAAAAAAAAATCCCACAGATCTACTCAACAAAAACATAACAACCTCAAAAACTAATTACAAGTCATGATGAGTTATATTAAGGTAAATTCACTTATTTTAGCACTTAGGGTAACACTTGTAAAGATTCGATCTGATTTTTAGGGTAGAAAGACATTCAGTGTCTGTCAGTTAACGCAATAATGTGAGTAAGAGGTACACATGGTCGGAATTAATAGGATTCTGCAGTTAGCCAAATATACATGATGCATTGCATAATCAGGGTGTGTGGAAGGTCCGCCAGGTGAGGAAATGCATGTAGAGGTGGCTTATTCCAATTATGATCTTTACAAAAGCATAATCTAAGTCTCATACACTGTAAAATGTGACAAGTTGAACTTACTTAAAAAAAATCTAGGAAACCAATTGCCTTGAAAAAGGTAAGTCAAGATAACTATTAGTCTTAAGTTATTTTTACTTAATGTCTACTTGAACTTAAGACTAATAGTTATATTGACTTACCTTTTTCAAGGCAATCGGTTTCCTAGATTTTTTTTAAGTAAGATCAACTTATCACATTCTACAGTGTAGTAAGCCTACTTCAAATGAAGCCAATTTCAATCTAATTAGGTGTTTATATAACATTTGAAAAAACCTTTATGTTAGGTTATTGCTTTAATCCGAGTTTTAACAACCATGTAAACATACTTATCATTACTTCAAGAAAAATCTCCCTCGTCTGCCTCAGTTTGTTACTTGAGAGTTCTAGTCTTGTTAGATTTCTTCGAGCAAACATTCTGTCATTGCATTAAGAGAGCGCTGGCTTCGAGTGGTGAAACTTAATATTTCCCTTCTGTCTGCGCTGTTTTCAGCACTTACTAATGATCTCAATGAGCAACACGTATTGCGAAAATGCGATGTGTAATATGTGTAACTTAATCAGCCGATTCCCCATCCAAGGCTCTCAGCCAAAGACAAAGGTAAAGATCATAAGACACATTTGGAAACTCTGTCAGGATGTGAAAGAACATCTGAGTTCTCAGCTGCCGTCATTCATTTTCATAATGACGGTGAATGCAGATGAAAGGAATGAGATCCCTGAATGGCATTGAACTCTCTTCTTTCAACTTTCATTAGATAACTCAAGAAGATGAAGAGAAATCATTTAGAGAGGGAGAAGTGTGTTATGAGATAATGGCTCCACAGGTTGAACATGGCGAAGCTGATGAAACACAGCAACAACCTGAGAAATCCAGGTGTGTGTGTCTTTGCCTGTGTGTGTGTGAGTGGCATCCAGGCAATGGCACGCAATTTTGAATATCTGTTTGTTCTTGTATGAACACAATACTTATGTGTGTGCATGCGTGCGTACCTGCCAGATACCTCACTTTCTTTGTGTGTCACATCTTGGAAAACAAAACCACGAGGGCTAGATGTCTCCAGTAAGTTCTTTGTTTTAACATGTTTACCCGGCCAGATATTGATTCCTTTTCCAGACAAAACTGTTTGCACCCTTCTTGCACACATATGTTTGTGCTTTATCAGATTATGCAGAACAGATCCTGAAATCCAAGCAGCTTTAAAACGCAATGGAACAGATCATGTGGAGCTGTGAAAGTACTAAATCCTTCAAAATGTCTTTTAAAACTTTACGAATGTTCTCTCTGCCCTGACCAAAACAAAACGCGATGACAGGTGCCAGTTTACGACATCCTTCTCTTTATCTCCGCGTCTCCTCAATTTCCCCTGACAATGAGAGAGAGAGAGAGAGAGAGAGAGAGAGAGAGAGAGAGAGAATGGGACCAGAAGTGTGTTTAGGAGGAAGATGGCTGTCAGTAGCTGTCAGTCGTCAGCTTTTTGATGCCATCGTCTTGGCACAGGCCTGTCTGTCTCTCTGTGTAACAGCTATCAAAGACTCACTCACAGCACAGACAGGCGCTAGGCTGGAAGCACAAGGAAATCCACACGTTCTCTCATTTACACCTGGCATATAAACTTTGTGAAATGTGGGTCTGTGAATTTTGAAGGATCCCATCATTCACACCTGGCCTTGAAGCTATAAACATGTTGAAATGATATGGAGGTCTTGAGCGTGCACCTCACATCATTATTGGCAAATTTTCAGGAAGAAGAGATCTGACTTGGGCTGCATTCCAATCCATTTTATTTCATGCACTTTTTGCATGTTTATTTTGCAGGTTACTATGCTACCATATCAATGCCACGATAAGAAAAGGTGTTCTGAGAACAAACAATAGGTCTAATGATCTGCTTTATTTGCTTTTCTTTGGTCAAATTTAGCAGCTTGTAGACTTGGAAGCAGAAAATCATTTTGCAGTAAAGTAAAGGTTGATTGGTTAGTCATACATCAAAGCACTCGGAGGAAATATATCAATAGAAAGTGGTTTAGTCACTATGTTTTATGTTTCCAATGGTCGATATCACGATCGATCAGGCAATGATCTATTTAAAGAAAATCCTCCCCCCGTTGCCTTTATTTTATGGTACAGAATGAATATCGCTGTGGACTGCGCCGGTGAAAACATCAATCTGTCCTCCTGTCCTTGATGGACCGTCTGCTTTTAATCTTCCTGAAGACAGATCACTGACACATCCCACGCCACGCCTCTGTGCTGCTCCAACATAGCATCAAGATGACTGTGTCCAGATGACCAGATCAGCACTGGAAGCTGAAAAGAGAGGAGGAGGAGTTGTCGGCTTCTTCTGCGAAAGTTGTGTTTCCATGATCCCATGGTCTGAGATGCCACCGCCGTGGGCTGTTCACTCTTTCCTTTTGGCAGGTGCACATATAGACAGATCTGAAAAATAAAGATGGGATCCCTGCTCAAGCATACAGCTCAATCTCTGTCTGTTTCTGCCTTCGGGAAGTCCTGTCAGTGCTTACCATTTGGCCTTGAACTTGCACTAAACTATTGAGTTCATCATGCATAAAACATTAAAGATGTACATCCAAAAGCCTGTGACTGCCTGTTTATTGGCACTCACAGCTCCATAAACCATTTCTATCCCTTCTAGGATGAGACACACATGCTCTACAGTACTATTGATGGTGTTTAACACAGAATATAAGCCATAAAACACAATAATAAACATAAGCGGAGCAAATAAATCGGATTCATAATAACCCTGAGGTGGAATTTATGTAAGCAAAGATAGGGTCTTTGTGGTAATTGATGACACAAGCTCTATCAAAGCACCAGTGAGACACTAATATAGTCTTATAAACACAGCAGCAACACTCTAAAGTAGCTTCATCTCTCCTCCTCGGCCGGCCTAAGTGCTTAAGTAATGTATTGCTTTCATAAGTGTGCAACTTTGCAGCACTTTCTTTGGTGGAAATATGTCTCCATCCTCTGGGCAGTGTGATTAAGAATAAAATACAAGGAGCATTACTGTGGAATAAATTCAAATAGTGCCACAAAGCAGGAAGGAGTTAGCTGTGCTGTGCTGTGCTTTGCTGAGCGGCGGAGGCTCCGGTGATGACGGCAGGGAGCTCCGGAGGTATCCATCACCAGCACACACTGTCCCCCCACCACCCAGGCTAATGTATCACCTCTGGATTACTGTAATATCTCTCTGATGGATGTTTTCTGAGTGGAGTGGGCCATGCGTGCCTCAGACAGGAGTCTTGGTCGCTGGGTGTAGCTGCGCAGAGATGGGGCCCTCTGCTCCTGGAGGTCCATTATACCTCCACACCTCCTTCCAGTCCATTCATCCTTGGTTCTTTCCCCACTCTGGGTCTATGTGTATGTATGCACATGTGTGCATGTGTTAGTCAAAGGTCTCTGCTGAGAGGCCGGCAGCCATCCTGGGGCGATGCCTGGGTTCCTTCAGTCAACTTTACTACCTTCATTTGGCCTGATGAATGGCTAGCTGCCTTATCAGTCCCTCTGCCTGCAATCTCAAGTGGTTCCCTGGAGCCTCCCACTGCCTGCACCTTCACCCCTTCTCTTCCTCTTTTTTCTCCCCCCCCCCTNCCCCCCCCCCTCTCTCCCTCTGTCTTGCACACATGCTCTCTCTATCTCTTTCATATACACTCAACACACTAGCAAACAGCGGCATGCAATAACATACAGATAATACCACAGATCTGCAGTTCACAAACGGTATGCACACCAACAAAAACAATGCACCAAGCGTAGCATCCCAAAAACTCTGCAGAGCCCAAACTCACACACTAACACAAGGTACACAAGCACACACACACTAACACACACACACACACACACACACACGTCAGGTAGCAAATCCATCATCTTTATTTCTTCCCCAATGTGCTCGTATTTTTTCTTATGTCTGCACCATCCTCACAAAAATATTTATTTTTGCTGATTTTTTTCTGAGAAAACACAAAAGAAATCACACCTCTCTTTCTCCCTGGCTTATGCCAAAATAATCAATGCTTTCCAGAGAGGGACTTGTGGTGCGACATGCATGGAGGGAAGGCAGAAGGATGCAGACATAGCTCCAGGGCTCTGGTTGTAGATAATAAGTGAAGAGCAGTCCTTGGGTATGTTTTACAGCTATCAAGCCTCATCATATTTGACATGCATTCTGGTGTTTACACAGTCTCCTCCGTAAAATCCTCTCCAGCTATAGAAGGGAACAGGGTGCAGGGAGCACACACAATGCAGCACATACACATTGTGCACACAGAAGTGCTTAGAAAAGAGGAGCCAGTTGTTGCCTTTGCTTACTCTCTCTCTTTTCTCCGTGTCCCATCTCTTATCCACGGCACAATTGGCGGCGTTAGCACCTGTCAGCTGACTGACTTCTTGTTCCCAGTGGCTTATGAAAAAATCATGGCTGCTGGGCTTCCGGGGCTGCTTTCCCATCAATATGAATTCACCATGGTCTTCATGCAACATTAGGCCAAGCCCTGTTTTCATACAGCAAGCCACACGCTCCTTCGGCTGTAATACACAAGAGGAAATGAAAAGAGTAAATAGTCCTTTTAGAATGTTACGTTCGATCATGGGTGGAACCAAGTCGCCTATGAAAGAGACCAGTATACTTGGCTCTCAAAAGCACATTGCTTTCCATCTCCAGGTATTATGGCGCTTTGTTCTGTGTCCCATTTAATGCGTCTTATTTTACTATAAATGAAACAATAGAATTCTTTGTGCAACCTTGTACCCTGCCAGCTATAACGAAAACAAGCATTTATCCAGTCAGAAGCAGAAGAAGCAGTAGACTTAATCATATAGGTCACTGTAACCCTTCTGAAATAAACCGAAACAGTTAAAGCCGCCCTTCTGAAATGCTGATTTCAAACTATTAATATTGCAATGACTTGTTTGGCCTTCATTTCACATCCTCTTAGCTGGACCTGCTGCAAACCCTCTCCCTTCTTCTCCTTTCTTCTACTTCTCTATCTCCGTTAGCCTTTTAAACACGATGAAAGTCAATTATCTACACCACTTCTCCCTGACATCATCGCGCTAATACGAGCTGCTCTTGACCTTATGTTTGTGTGTCTGGAGCGGATGGGAGCACGGTGCCTCTCCCTGATTGGATTAACTTCAGATGTGGTGTGTGTCTGGGTCTATTACCCTGGCTGTACTGTGATATCGAACCTCCTGTCCTAGCCTGTCCCCTCCCCCTCCGGTCACCCCCAGTGTGCCTCCGTCCCACCCCACTCCTCTTTTACACTTCCCTGAAGGCCTTCTGTCACACACACCCACGCGCAGTCATATCCCATGTGTTTCATGTGTTCCCATGTTTTCCACGAAGGAAAAAATGCCTGGAGAAACTCTCCATCTTCCTATCCACACATCTCTCTGAATCCGGAGGAATCTCTAGAGGAATGATTCTCAGCTCATAATCAGCTCAATTAGGATGAAGTGGGTCCGACTGCCATAGCAAATTGGTCTGGGTTATAACATCATCATTAGCGTCTTAAATGTGGTCACAGTGGGACGTGGCGGTCAGAAGATAGCAAGACTAAAGCTCCTTTCACGCATGTACTTGATTAAGGAAAAATTCCTGCTATTGTCTAGGACAGAAGAATGTAGAATGCACGCTTGAAGCGGAATGCAGGAAGTTGTTGCTGCAATTGTCCTCCTCAGATCCATGCAACAATCCCAGATAGACTCATGACAAACAACTGAGCATGCAGATGACATGTTTGTCCTGCGATTTGCTTGCGACAATACCCTTAGCATGTTAGTGACAAACGGGATTCCCAGAAGAAACTACTATCATTCCAAGAAATGTCTGGAAATTGGAGTGATCGGGAAGGTTTTCCACAGCAAACTTTTTGTGTCACGCCCCTGCCTCGTTCTTCTACTTTTCAACTCTCTTTTGTTGGCAGTTGGCAAATCAGCTTTTTGGGTGCCTTGCCACTGCCTACTGGTTTGGAGGGAGATTTGCACCCTCTGCCTGACAGGGAATTTCAGGTTTAAGTGAGAACACGGTTGTCATGATTATTGTCCTGCAAGTGTGAAACATGTAGTCAGGGAGGATTCCTGCTGCAGGTAGTCCTGCTTTGTGCTGAAGGGGCCGAATAGGAAGGGAGGATGGACAAATCTGTCTTTGTGCATCTTTACTCTGTTGAGAGACACCAGACATGACTGACAACGACTGCAAAGTATATGGAGCATCGCTGCAGCATATATGCCAGCATTCCTTTTGCCATTTCCAGAGGAATATAGCTGGGAGATCTGCAGGCTTATAAACCAGTTCACCCAGTAATTGTTTCTGAGGATTTGACATTTGTCTTTTTTTAGTGGTTTGCTCATGCTGTCAACACCTTTCATATATCCAAGCTTTTTTTCACTGTGGCTCACGTGCCCCCGAGCGCCCTCTTTGATCTTTTTGAGGACTGTCAACTTATAGCGTGACTTCATGGAAAATGAATTCTGTATTTATTTACATGTTAGGTTAATAGAATAGATGCCTCCGTGATTTGAAAGTCAAACAACCACACCTGCCATTCATTGCTGTTTTCTTTTTTTTTTTTTATTTCGCCTAAGTCAGATCCTCTGTTTTGTTCTGCACAAAGAGAGGATGATAATGAATTGAGCAGGCTTATCCTCAACAGTCACGCTGCAGAATACACAGCGATAAATCCAGACTTCCATGATTGAAAAGCTTGAGTCTTTGGAAATATTTGGTTATATCCTCATCTAGATTCTGCTACTCTGTGACTGGCCTATATAGAAATCAGGCTTTTTGTTTGCACGTGTGTGTTGAGGAAAAAATTCTGCTTGGTCTCGCACAGCAGCACAGTGGCCCAGTGGCCCAGTTTGAGTGAATAAGTGTCAATGCATCTCCAGTCGTGCGTGCCGGTGCATGCACACGCATGTGAGCGTATTCCAGAAGCCTTAAATAGACTTGTCATGCAGGGAAACGCTGCTGTCACATGGAGGACAAATCTGAGGATGTCAATGGAATGCCAAGAAATGTCTGTCAGTCATGACGTGGGTCTCTGCGTTATGATTAGCATCAGTGAATATTCATGCATGGCTAGCCTGATGCTGAGACGGTGCCAAATTATTATTATCATGCATCACAAACAGGCTGCACAGGCGATGATGTAACAGCCATGTGGCGTTACAGGCATGTCAATATGTGCTGCCCTGTGTATTCTATGATGGTGTCACAGGTCAGTTCAACAGGGCTGTAGTGATATTGCTTCCCAGACAGGGAATGAAGGCCTGACTCTCTTGGTATCATAAGCCAGGATGGCGTTGGAGGTCCATTAGCTAAACAACACTGCCACTTGCTGGTCAAATTTAGGTACTGAAAAACGACTAGAAACACAAAGTTCAGCTGTGATGCAAAAAGTTCTAAAGGTTTATTTGTTCAGCCAGAACACTAACCCGACTGACTTCATCCTGGATTGTTGTCTTCACAGTTAATGTTTGAATAGAAGCTACAGACCTGGACAGAAGTTTAGATAAGCTGGATGACTTGCAAAATTTAAAAGCCTTTTCCAGCTGCACCATGTGATCCCTCCTGCTACACTAAATTCCCCAAAACAGGAACCTCTTGAATTATTTTGTTTCATATTAGCAGTTGTATGTGTCAGTTTTGTTTCCTTGTTTCTCCACCACGTAGTTTTTTTTTTCCTCTGAGAGAGAGAATGTATGAGTGTGCATCATTGTGGCACTCTGACAGGCACGGCCTGGAGGAGGAACGGCGGTGTGCTCGCTGCAGATGGCAGCACACATTTTTTCATTCCTTAAACAGACACAAAAAGCAGCTGAGGGACCAGGGCCTGTCTGCGGAACGTGCTGGGAAGAGGAGCTACTTGGCACAAGTAGCAGAAACAATTAGCGTCACATAAGCAGAGGCCTGAAGCAGCAGGGGAAGAGAGAGAGAGAGAGAGAGAGGATNATTAGCGTCACATAAGCAGAGGCCTGAAGCAGCAGGGGAAGAGAGAGAGAGAGAGAGAGAGGATGGTGGAAAACACGGCATCTCATTTTCACCGGGAGGACCCGTGTGCACATTCCGAGACATCCCCCTTCCTTTCTCGTCACAAGTCAAACACTTTTTTCGCAGGCAGTTCATGTCACAGCTCATTTTACTGATGGCTTCCTGTTGGCATCTTGTTTTTGTTTGTCTCTGTGCATTCTTAATTAGGGGATAGATAGAAGAAGCTTTATGTCCTTGGAGAGACCTTATATCCCGCTCACATCCCCAAAATTCCCTTTTGAACATTCCTTGCTGCCATCTTCCCTGTTCTGTTTTGACAGTCCTGGATTTTGGAGCCAGTCTTTTTTTTTTTTTTTTTTTNAAAAAAAAAAAAAAAAAAAAACCCAAAAAAACAAACATTGTACATTAAAATTTACAAAGAGAAACATGCTGAATGATAAAAAAAAAAATATGATGAAATAAGAAGACAATCACAAATGAAAAAGGAAAGCTGAAGCATTCCATTTCTGAAAGTACTGCAGTATAGGTACAGCTCTACTTGTGGATTACTTGAGAATTTCCATTTTGTGCCATTTTCTGATTCTACTCCTGTACATTTCAGAGGGAAATATTGTTCTTTTTAAACTCGTCACTGGGATGAAACTATGATCTGTTTTAAAGGCAAAATATCACAAAACCCTCATTCTCCAGCTGCATATTGCACACAAACATACACATACACAAAACAACAATACACAAAACATATTTTCACTACACAAAACTTGCAAATTTGGTATATTGGTGTGTGTGTATATATAAATAAATAAATAAATAAATATATATATGTGTGTGTGTATGTATATAAATAAATATATATATATACATATGTATATGTACATACATACACATATATGTATGTACATATATATATACATATATACATATATATACATACTGTATATATGCATGTATATATGTACACACATATATATTGTATTGTAAAGAGTGACTCTTTTTATTGGTTTTTCTTTCTCCTGTAGATGTGACTAGCATGTTGTTAGTGATTTAACACTGAACATGCTTCAAATACATAAACTCTGAATGGACTGTGGTTAAATAAACAGGGAAGCTGAGGTCGACTGCATGTCCAGACCTTCAGTCACTGTGGATCATTTTGCCTTTTCCTGATCCTTCAGGCAAAAAGTAGTACTGAAGTATCTTAATTAAATACAAGTAGCAATACCACAGTAAAAATATATTGTAATCCAATATAAGAAGTCCTGTAGGGAAAGTATACAAGCATTAGCAGTTCTGTCAAAGGTAAAAGTGATTCTTCAATGTCTGTTAAAATGTTAAATTATTCAGGCACCAAAAATTGCTGATTCAAAGTTTCTCATTCAACGAAGAGGAAAATTCTTATGTTAATGAAATAGGGAAACCCAATTTTAATGAAATAATAAAAATCCTCAGATTTGGAAATATAGGGTTTTTCACCCAATAATGAAGATACAAGGCTTTTTATTTTCACAAAAATTTGAGGATTTTTATATTTCATCCTCCAATACTCTTCACTGAAGTTATTAACCTGGTTCTCTTGCTAAAAATGTCAAAAATGCATCATGTCTTTTAGATAAAATGGGGCTGATGCAATGTCTTTACCACACAACAGAAACATCTTACGAGCTTTTGTCATGTTGAACTAAAGTGAAGAAAGTAACAAGAAACTGTAGCGATCAGATAAATGCAGCGCAGGAAAATGCATTGCCATTTGAAATAATGCAGTAGAAGTACAAAGTCATAGGAAATGGGAGTACCAAAGTACCCCACCCTGATGGGTTCCACCAAAGTCCCTCAGGCACAAAAGATGCTTCTATTTAAGCTCCCGTGTGGCAGGTTGGGCACAGCGCGGTGAAACTGAGTCCGCTCTGCTGGCTGATGAGCCTCTGGAGAGCCATACACGGCTGATTTTATGAGGTCTGGTAGGTTAGAAGGCCAAACTGGAGCTGCTGCTGCGATGTGAAGACAGCTGCTATGTATGATTCCACCCCAACATATGAAGCTTCATCTGCCTCCACCGCCACATTTTCTGTCTTCAACCTAAACACACTGAGCAATCAGGACTGAAAGCAGGTTTTTCACTTTTGGCAGGAGTTCATCACATGCTGAATGAAAGAAATCAACCTCTCTTTCTTGGATATCTGGAAGTGAGCAGAACTTTCTCTTTGATGTTCAGGGTTTTAATGTTCTCTTATTGTTCTTCTGAGGTTGTTTGCTCAGTCTGGACAGTCACATAAGCTTTAATGACAGCGAATTTTTCCTTCAACTTCAATTCATTTCACAGGTGATGTAAAATTTTGCAAATGTTTCACATTAACTTCAACTTTGGTGAAGTCTGACATGCAAATTTGCCCCAAACACCAGTAAACACAGTCTTGGCAGAGCTAAAAATTAAGTTTTTTTTTTTTGTGTGTGTGAAAATATATCAAAACTAGAGACATGTTTCTACTTTAATAATTTGTAACAAATGTTTTCAATCACATTTTTTCCCAAAATGAATCAACCTCCCAAAAACATTCCCTTCTTTTGCAATCTATTTTCTTTTTAAATCAATAAGTTGATTTCCCCATTCTCAAAGGTTAAGCAAAACAAACAGACTGATTGCATGAAGCGACCCTGCGGTACAAAAAGGACTAGCACAGTTCAATTCAAGCCAAAGATTTGACTGTGGAAGCCTTTGTGGAAACTTTTTCTTTACTAAAACTCAAAGCACAGAACAGAATGGCTGCAGATATTAAAGTCCTTCTCTGCACTGGACTTGCTGTTGTACTAACAAGTAAGAGATAATCGTACTGTGTTGAAGTCACGTGTGACCTGCATGTTAGATTGATTATAATGGCAGCTGCTTTGTCTTTCAGCTGTGGGCAGGTCTGCTTTTATAGGGAAAAGCCACAGCGGAGGCAAAAACGATCCCGTGCTGCAGTATGTGGTCAACAATTCATTAAGAGAGCATCCAGTCCTCACCAAACTCAAACTGGTAGGAGAAGCAGACAATGAGCATGTATTTGTTCATTTTGGTCAGTGTGGAAATGGTCATTCACATATTAATTTCATTTTGCTTTTGTTAATGTAATTCCCTTTTTAGTTGCCTCAATAAGACAATGTAAGTCAAGACAGATGTAAATGATGCTTCTGGGACTCTGCCCATGTAAATATATGAATAATTGAATATTTAGAAAGAAAAAAAATCAATTCAATATTTTTTGGAACACCTTCAGCTTGGTAACCCTCTTGGATCTCAAATAAATTTTTCTTGAAAATTTTTCATTCTAGAAAAAAATACATTCTAAAAGAACTTAGATGTATTACAAACAATTATTTTTACTCTGTTACTTATTATCCACACAAAAATAAATAATTTCCATATTATTAGAACACAGCAGATGAGAATATAGGCTGATGGCAAAGTGGAGCACTACACATTTTGACCACACGAGGGCAGCACAGTGCCAGAGAACCCTACACACCTCCACGAAATCTAATGCAGAGACGTACAAAACACACTTAATTGTCCCTTTTTTTGCACAATTTTGGTCCCAAAAAAACTTATTCGATTATATTTTTCCATTTCAGAGAACTCTTGAAGACCCGTGGAGCATCATGCTCGTTGCCAGTGAACAAGCCCAGTTCATGGCTAATCTCATCAGACTCATCAATGCCACAAAGGCCATTGAGATTGGTAAGATTACACATTGAAAAAAATGTGACAAATATAAATATTGACTCCACAACTAATATAGAAGCCAGTCCTCTACTTCTTATACAAAATAATAATAATAATAATAATCATAATAATAATAATAATAATAATGATAATAATAATAATAATAATAATAATAATAATAATAATGATAATAATAATAATAATAATAATAATAATAATAATAATAATAATAATAATCTGAATTGATCAAAACACTAAAAATGTTTCAATTAACCTTTTTTTTTAATGTGCAGGAATGTACACAGGATATAACGCACTAAGCATGGCTTTGGCCATGCCAGAGAATGGACATGTGGTCGCTTGTGAAATAGAAGATATTTATGTGAATATTGCCAAACCATTTTTTAAAGAGGTGAGGATATTTCAATTTATAATCCATGACTCATTAAATCAAAACAATGTTAATATGTGGATTGATCTTACCCTTATATCTTATGTTATATTATTTCAGTATAAGTCAGACTAGTGCATAATGTTCCATTTTTGGTTCTAAAGCAACATTTGAACTGTGCATTTTGTAAGCTGTCAGAGTGCAGTAACAGCAAACCGTTTATCTGCTGTGTGTCAGTAAAAAGGTGTCTGTTCAGGAAACTGTGTCACATAAAGATGCAAAGCCAAGGAGTAAAGTAAAACCTCCTTTCTGCCTCACCTAACATTCTCCTTAAAAATCAATAAAAGAAGTAAAACCACTAATACAAATTCCCTGCATGACTCGATTCACACAATTTAACCTTTTCTATAGGCTGGAGTTGAAAACAAGATAGATGTACAGCTTGAAAGAGCAATGAAGACACTGAGTGAGTGCTTTTGCAAATTTCAGATCATGATTCCAATGTTGTTTTGCATTCATTTGGTGAAATTGTGTTAAAAAAAATGGACAGAATATTGACTCGTTTTTGTCATTTTTGTCTGTTTCATCAGATGACCTCATAGACGCCGGGGAAGCTGGAACATACGACTTTGTCTTCATCGATGCCGATAAATTTAACTATGACAGATACTATGAGAAATCCCTTGAGCTCATACGAAAAGGAGGCATCATTGCTATTGACAATGTAAGTACACACCCCTCATGAAAACCAGTGAAAACAGATTTGATATTTGAAATCTTTCAACAACACTCTGATGCTGTTTCTAGGTGCTGTGGAGCGGAAAGGTGGTGAATCCTGCTGCTGATGACCTGACCTCTAGGAGTCTGGATGCTCTCAATAAGAAGCTACATAAGGATGAGAGGATTGATCTGAGCATGCTCACCATAGGTGACGGGCTGACCATTGCCATTAAACGCTAAATAATAAACACATATGAGCAATATAATGTTGTGTGAAGTTGAGTTTTTGCAGACATACAATAACTAGTAGCAACACAAAGGATAAGATGCATTAATGCAAAGCCTATAAGCAACAAACAAGGCCAACAAAAATGATATTTCACAAAGAGAAGGTGAAAGACTCAAAAATATGTAACGACAATCAAACGAGGAAGAATTTTCTTGAATCAAGTGTCAGTTTCTTGATTTTCACTTCCAGATCCAGACACTTATTTCTAGAAAATTCCTGGAACAAACAAATTTGCCGTGGAAACAGTTTAAAATAAAATAATCTCACTCAGGAATAAATAACATATAAAATGACTCAATAAGATGGAGTTTCTATAACTAATCACAGCAGCCCCCCCCCAATTTAAATTCACATATGAAAATCCCAAATTCACAGGTGAAAAGGCACTTTTTGGCCTGGACATCTCACTATTTTAATTTTCTCTTTTTTTCCCCTGCCACTTGTTCGTAAACTTATATGTAAACTTTTTTTTTTTCTTTAGCACTTTTTAAACATAGAGCAGGTTTTTTAAAAGAAAGTTCCTGATATGGCACTTTTGTTTATACTCAATATATACTCAATATTTAGACTTAATTAAAGGTCAAAATTTGACCTTGTGGCAGAAACAAAACCATCCTGCATTAAAATGACCTAAAGTAAAGCAGGATGATGTTGAACCACCTTGATCCTGACAAAACACAAACAGCATGAACCTCGGCAGTCTGACACACACACACACACACACACACACACACACACACACATAATGCGCAGACAGAGCAATATTTTAGAAGTTTGTGTCTGCACTGACTTCTGCAGACTCAGTTCTCAGCCACATGAATGCTGTCTGCGCAGAATTTAGTGACAGGTCTCATTAAAACATCTGCTGATGCTATAGGTTTTCAGCACTGTGGACAGCTATATTCTGCATGCAGAGCAGACTGAACGAAGCTTTAAGAGCAGGAGTGTCATCACACCTGTGAATCACAACAGGAGTGAAAGCATGGAGAACAGACGAGATTACACAAACAGATTAACCCAAAATGAGTATTCCAAATACAAAGCAACTTGTCCAGGATTAGATACAAGTTTCCCGAGGAGGGAATTCCAATCCAAAGGCACGACTGCAACCAAGCCGTTACCTGGAAAGTTTGTGGACCTGAACGAGAAACAATTGCTCCAGGGGCTGAACGGCCGCCTTGCTGGATTCATGGAGAAGGTGCAGCAGCTGGAGCATCACAATCACTTGCTAGCGGGACAGATCCAGGAAATGAGAGAGAGAGCGCAGACCACGTCTGATTTGGAGCAGGAGCACGGACCAGAGCTCAGAAAACTCAGACAGCTGGTTCAGGAGTTTACACATCAGAAGCATCAGATTGAAACCGACCATCAGAATCTGGAGGAAGAATTGTCCAACCTGAGAAAGCAACATGAGAAAGAAGCGTGTTGCAGATCAGCTGCAGAGAGAGATATCATGGTGCTGAAGAAGGACATCAGAGATGCCAATGAAGCTAAACTCCATCTGGACAGGAAAGCGCAGTCTCTAGTGGCTGAAATCCACTTCCTGAAGAAAAACCACGAGGCCGAGGTGGCAGAGATGACTGACCAAATCCAGGCTGCACAGGTAACTGTCAATGCACATGGATTTGGCAAACCTGACCTCACTGCCAGACTCCGGGACATCAGGGCACAGCTGGAAGGTCATGGCGCCTCAGACCTTCAGCAGGCAGGTGAAACTTTCAAATCCCAGTTTGCAAAATTAACCGAAGCCGCCGAGACCAAGAGAGAGGCGCTGAAAACGTCCCAACAAGAGATCCAGGAGTACAGAAAGCGTCTGCAGGCCAAGAGCATCGAGCTGGACTGTGCTAAAGGAACAAAGGAAGCACTGGAACAGCAACTTCACGATGCTGAGGAGCGCCACAGAGAAGAAATGATTCATTACCAGGTAGGATATTTCTCATAAAAGTCATATGATGTTTTCCATCTTTGCCTAAGACAAGGTAGCCTGATATCGTTTGCTTCTCTTTCTCCAGGACACGATAAAGCAACTTGAAAATGAGCTCATAAATGCCAAATTTGACATGTCTGCTTATCTGCGGGAATACCAGGACCTGGTAAATGTGAAGATGGCTTTGGATGTGGAAATACTTTCTTATAGGTAAGATAAACTGAGTGCACATAAGTTATAATACTGCAGAGTTTACAGGAAAATATCAGTGGTAGCCTTGTATGATAAAGTAGGCATGCAGTCAGGGTTGCTGAAATTATTTGAAGATGTAAAAATGCATCAGAGGACAATAATATGAGAATAATCAAAAGAAGAAGAAGAAGAAGAAGAAGAAGAAGAAGAAGAAGAAGAAGAAGAAGAAGACTGGCCTCCTTCAAGATATACAGAAAATCATCAATCCTGCATTTAAGGAGGCACAGTATAATCTGGAGCAAAATGGGAATTGTATTGATACAATTTTTAAGGTTGCATTTGTATTTATTAACATATTTATACTGGGGAACTGTGCAAACACCCATTTATATTACATGCAATTATTAATAACCAGGTGCAATTTTTCCTGTTGTGCAATCCATGATGTATATAGTGTGTATATGTTCTTTCAATTTCACTTTCACTTACGTATATCACATTTTTAAGGTGGTGTTTCACATTAATGTATGTATTTTTTAAATATTTTTTTTATACTTCACTGATGCAGTGTATTTATATATATATATTTTTTGTATGTCCTTTATTTTGTATTTTCTCTACTTATATGTTTCTATTTTTATCCCTGTACTCTGAATCTAAAGCTGCTGTAACAAGTAAATTTCCCCATTGTGGGACTGATAAAGTTTATCTTATCTTAACCTACATTTAATGCATCATATATCCATATAACATTATAAATGCAAGGAAATAAAGTATAAATAAGTATTGCATACATGATAAAGACAGTCACATTGAATAGTACAGAATAAAGTAATTTTCGTTGTTAGTTTAAAGGTCAGCAGCCTTAAAAGAAAACCAAGAAATACAGTAGTTCTATTTGAAGCTCTCTTCAAGAAGTTCTCATTCTGTGTGTCTTTCTAACTAGCTACAACAGCAATTAAAATGACTATAAGCTACACATAAAACAATTGTCTTCTACCTTGCAGGAAACTCCTGTGTGGTGAAGAGGCTCGACTGTCCACGGTGTCAGACGCCCACTTCTCTATGCCCTTCACCTACCATCAGCCCCCCGTTTACTCCCGCCCTTGCCTCAGCCCACAGGGCGTCTCCCCCAGACAAGCAGAACCCAAGTACAAGTTTGTAGAGGAGATCATAACGGAGACCACCAGAGAAATCGAGATGCTAGAATTTGAAGAGACAGAGGATGAGCAGGAGTGTACCAAAAGTGACAGAGGGGGCAGCGAGGAAGAGAACGATCATAAAGACGGTACAGAGGAAGAAGGTGAGCAGATGTGTGATAGTCAGCAGAATCAGGTAGAATCAGAAAAGCAGAGCATGGAGTCAGGGATGGAGGAGGTCGGTGCTCAATTAATTGAGAGTAGTGATGAGAGAAAAGGTGAGCGAGAGAGAGAAATGTAGAGAAAATTGTTACAGTTCCGAAAGATCCATCTTCAAAACTAGAGGATTCAAAGCCAGAGGTTCCAGAGGTGGAGGATAAAAGAGATGAGGCTCTGAGCAGGAGCAATCAGGACAATCTAAAGGACAGTCTTACTTCAGCACCAGCAAAAAAGCCTGTAGATGAGACCTCCACCCAAGAGTCTCAAGATTCAGATTCAATTCAAGAGCTGACCAGTGATGACGTACAAAGGGCTCAAACTTTGGCTTCACAAGAGGAAATCTCTGATTTAACAGCAGAGCCAAAGACAGGAAAGCCTTCAGAACATAAAGATCATGAAACTTCAAGCGCAGCAACCAAAAGTGAGGAAAAAGAAAGCAGTTCTATAGAGCCAAAGGTGATCAGTAAATCTGAAAGTGTAAAATGTGAGGACAAAGTACCAGAATCCGTTCAAATTAAAGATCAAGGTAAAGAGTTATCCATCAAATCTAATGTGGAGGATCAAAGGCCAAACAGTGAGGATAAAACCCAAACAGTACACATTTTGTCATCAAAGGTAAAGACAATTGTCTCTGCAGAAATCAAAGTATTCCAAAAGGAGGTGCCAGAGAGCAGTCAAATTCAAAAATCAGAGTTGTCTGAGGGGTCTGATGGAGGATCTGAGAAACTCAAAGGTGTAGAAAGTACTACTGAAAGTCTGACAAAGAGAAAGTCAAAGGATCTGAAACTAAAAACATAAGTACACAACATTCTGCACATTTCCACCTTCAGCAGAAAAAAACAAAAAACAGTTGATGGGCAGATTTCAGAGATATATTTGTCGAGGCTGAAAATATTGAAACTCAAGAAAGAATGGCTTTTCTAAAGGTCAGAAAATCTGATCCAAAATAAAAAAAAAAATCCAAGGCACAAGTAGGCAAGCATTAAATTTCTCTGTAGAATGACTTGGCAGCATGATTTTGACTGTTTGTAAATCAGTCTCTCGTGCATTAAAACCTAAGTTTTGTTGCAGTAGTGAACTGATGTAATATAGAATGTACAACATGAGAAATTATATTTCCATTGCATCCATCATTCTCTGCTTCACTATGCAAAATCCCTGAATGTGCTGACAAATAAATGCAATCCAACAAAATCCTGAACATTTTGTTTGATGTCTCACAAGATGCTACAATTATTGCGAATAAAATCTTACATTTCTGCAAAGGACATCATGAGATGTAAGTGATAAGCCAACTGAGATTTCAAATTTAGCGTTTTTATCTTAAACCCCAGTAAATGTATTTCAATTCTTTGTATACAGAGAAAAAATACTACAGCCTGCTGGCATTTTGACCCTTAAATCATAAGGGTCAAATTCATAAAAGTATTCATATATACTTTTGTGAATTTGTTACTGATCATTTCATGCCCCCTTTCTTTAAGGTCGTGGCAGTCTTTGGCTGCTTACTATATTGGCTTATTTCCACTGATTTTTGTAGAGACTGTATGTGTATCCTTCTCCTTTCATGATACGTTTGAAATGGTAAAATGTCTGTTGGTCTCTTTACATTTCTTTGGTTTATAATGTGTTTCCTTTTCATCTTTGAACCTAACATTATTTGTGGAGATACACGAGTGCAGGCGACATCACCCTGTGTGTGATTCCTAAAATGAAATATGTGGAGGATAAAAGACACAAAGTACTAGGTCAAGAATTGAAGTGAAATTATTACACAATATACTGCATATTTCTAGACAAGTAATTCCCTAACACTCCTAATGATTCAACTTGGATAGCCAAGATCATGTTATCCTGGCTAAAAACTCAAGGGAACGGCCACAGCCCAGACTTCAAACCATTATGAAAACAGCATATTTGATGCTCCCCATCCAATCTGACAGATCTTGAGAGGATCTGCAAGAAGAATGGAAGAAACTGGCAGAATCCAGGTGTGTAAAGGTGTGAATGCTGTCAGCAGCGCTTCTATAAGGTACTAGATCAAGACTCTAGTACCTACCTAAATGAGGTTAAATAAAAGCAGGATATTATGTGCAGATGCAAAAGAATGTCAAGTCATTCTGAACAAAAGATGCACAATCTTAGTACTAGAACTCAGAAATACTTGTGCTGAGTACAGACTTCTTACATATCCTTTTTTGTGTAATATGTAAAGGCAATTCTGCATATATAACTTAAAAAGCTCTTCATTAACATCACCCACAAATTAATTGTATGTATCCACAATTTAAAGGGCCATAACAGTAAGTTTGCAGGTTTAAGCCCAGTAAATACTACTTGCATACGTTACATTACTGACAACCATTTCCCAAAACACAGTTTTACTTATCCTTTTATTTTGGCAATTTCAAAATCAAATGTTCAGGTGATACAACCACCTTAAAAATTCAACGTTTTACATGCTAACATACACGTCTGAATGTAAAGGGCACAATCTTCTCCTGGACTATATTCCTTGGCTGACATAAATTTTCTTCCAAGCAGCTCCATGTTGAACAGGTTACTTAATTGAACTAGTCCATGTTGAACCGGTTCAATTAAGTAACCTCGACAAAAAAAAAAAAAAAAAAAAAATTAAATCAGCATATTATTTGCTGTAATGGGCTCCTTATCTCAAGCATGTTTCAACTCTCTACCAGTTGCTTCTTAACTGCATACTGGAATGAATTGAAACCAGTGAGTCTGGAGGGTAAGAAAAACAATTCTAAAATCCACTCCAGTGGTATGTTTTGGAAAGTGGTTGGAAGTAATGTCACCTGTACGCAGGTTGAATATATTGGGCTCAAATACACAAAATCACTGGTATGTTTCTTTTAAGCCAAAATTATAGTTGGGACCTCTAAAATTTCTCATCAACGAAACAAGCCGTTTTATGCCGTGCTGAATACCACATACTAAAAACATGGAGTTCAAAGACTTTATTGAAAAGTTTTACATACACATAAGGACCTCCAGTACTTCCCGTGGGCCTCTGCCACCCACTAGAGAGAAGTGTTTCCAAGTGTAACTTTGATTACACCTCATCTGGAAAATGATTCAGTTTGGCATTACTGTGAGCAATAATTATGTCCCTGTGTTGTCTGTCCATCCAGAATAAACAAAATAATTATTCTGCTTAGTCGGCCATGTGTACAGGTTTCACTCAAACTCGCAGGCACGACTTTCATCAACCCAAAAACTGCCTAGTTTAAGGGAAGGTCGTGGTTACGCTTTCACAGAACATCACAAACCCAGATGGCCGACGCAAAACAAAACCATACAGAGCTTTAATTTGTCCTTGTGTGCATGAAGAGGGAGGTGGAGCGGTATTTCAGTAACAGCAGAAAAAGCCTAACTTATGGTTTTGCCAATGAACTGCTGAGATGACAAAGGAATATCAGATGGAAATGATAAAATCAGAGAGAAGGTATGACGACGGTCACCACACGAAACCACTAACAATGCTCAGAAAAAACAAAAAAAACAAAATAAAAAAAAAAAACAGTGGAGAATTTCACAATGAAGCCACACAGATGACAGCGGGTAAAGTGATTTGTATTTGATTTCATTGTCATGGCAGTGCTGGACAGAACAATGACATGTAGTATAAATAAAACCACTGGGTCTTCAACAGATGCAACTACAAAGTAAAAAGCAAAAAAAGTAAATATACCAATGACAGAAGCACCAACGTTAAGTGGTGCTCAACAAGTTACAGTTTGTTGTTGTAGCCTTTGAACTGATCTCTCCAAGATATCCCCTTGCTGGTTTTGAGTTGGACATACGTGTAAGGCCAGATTCTTCTGATATTCCCTAGTCCCTTGCAATATTTGGAACGCTTAGGCCTCCAGTTCCAAGCCCAGACCCAGCTTGTGACCTCCTGCGTTGATGTTCTTCCCATCGACCAGTGCAGACAGGGTGAGTTTTACACCTGCACGGGCAAAAACGCAAAAAAAAATTAGCTGCTACATGTGCAAATACAAAACTATGGGCCTCAAATACAGCTGAAATTTCAGAGGAATGTGGGTTGTTTTTGAGCACACACTGAATCTACAAGCTGTTATAAATTAAGATGTTGGAAATATCTTACCTGGTCTGAGACTCTGGGTGTAGCCAACACCAACAAGGCTATTGTTGTTGACTTTAGCCTATGAAGAGACACAAAACTTACAATCAGTTGGTGGCAATTTTAGTTCAACTGTACACATTTCCAGGCTGCACTTTTCGACTTAATTCGCAAAGCCTCTACTGCACGACTCACGCTAAGGGAGGCGTCGCTGTCCAGCTGGTATTTGGCTGCGATGCCAAAGCGTGTGCTGTTGCTGCCAGCGGTCCACGCCAGGTTGACCGCCGTCTCCAGCTTGTCGCTCACTTTCTGGTAGATCGAGCCTCCAAACTCAGCTCCATCATTGCTTTCAAAACATAAATAAAAATCTTACTACAGCTGCAAAAAGCACAAGTTGCAGTTTGACTGATATGCAAACTTTCTGTGTTAAAGTTCCTATTCTTACACATTGGTTTGCAACTGGAAATCTCCTGTCTTGTAGCCAATGGCAAAGTTATTCTGAGACATCTTGGATTTGGCGGTGTCAAAGGTCATCTGGTAGCCGGCAAGCCAGCCCTCATAGCCGACGACAGCAGCTCCGTGGATGGTGGGGCCAGCAAAGTCAAAGTCGACGTCACAGCCCAAGTTGACATACTCACGCTTATAGGCGGTCTTAACTTTGCCGCTCTTCTTACTGTGGAAGAACACGGCTTCGGTTAATCCTAAAAAGTCCCATTCAACTTAGACAGCCATTATTAAAAAAAAAAAGAAAAAAAAAAGGCATTTCTAAGATGGTTAGTTTATATTAACCACATTATGCCATCAGCCAATTCAACATGGTACAACTGCAAAGTCGCTTCATTGTTTACCACTAGTAAAAAATAAAAAATGAAACACCACAATAGTTCAAATTATGACTGACAAACTAAATGAAATGCTTAAATACTCTGATCTACTGTATGAGAGAGAGCAAACCTGCTTTCAGATTTATGTTCCCACAGAAATAATTCCACACAGACACACTGTAAACTATCAGCTTGAGCAGCATCCTGGGTGATTGTTTCAGAACATTGCAAAATATTAATTTTTATATCAGGACCATTGAATCATGGCTGACAACCAACATACAATCACTGCCAATTTTTTAAAATCAGGATTTGGCTTGAGATTGATGTTTTTATTTCCCTTTCAGAGCAGCACATTAGTCTGGATTATGCTGCCAACTCCACCCACATAACTCCACCCCCATCACCCCACCCGAACCCAACTGAAAGCAGACATGCCTCCTCTGGGTCGTGCCATATTCTCAAAGTGATTTAAACTTCCCAGAAAGCAAACACATTTGGGTTTGTCTGAGCATCTGGGTATACTCGTAATGCTATGCAGCACTACAACAACAAACTCTAACGCTTCATTCAAGAAAACGTCTGAAAAATCTGACTGCAGGTCAGAGATGTGTTGCAAGACAAGTTCCATATTGGGACTGGGGTCACATGGCCTCTCTGTGCACTCGTCAGAAGCACAGATCAGGTTTCAGAGGTTACTAGTGTAGAGAGACTACATGGAACTCCAGTTTTAAACGACATTGACCAGAGTCTAAGTAAAATACACAAAAATAAAAAAAAAGGTATTTGCAGTAATAACTCATGAATTATGAAACTGATTGTTCTACCCGGTGTTTGGCGAGAAGGTTGTGTCAAAAGTCAGCTTCAGGCCCTTCGCAATCTGGGAGAACAAATTAAGCAAGACATTTGGTATTAAAAGGAACTTTCTGTCATAGTTTGTGTGGGTAATTTTGGTTAAATATTAACAATCATAGAAAATATTTAATTTTTTTCTAACCTGATCTTCAATGGTGATTTCTGTTCCCAAGGTGTTGTCAGTGTTCCATTTCTCAGTGAAGGTCAGGCCATATTCTGGTCTCTTGTATTTGGTTTCCAAGCTTCCCACCACTTTGTTGGTATCAGTGTTGGAAGAACCAGCTGTTTTAAATTCCTTCAAGTTTTAGAGAAATGACAAGAACAGTTACGCTTTGTCTGTGTTTTCATCATCTCCACAGCAAATATTAAGTGTTTCATCATTTTCTATTCGTAATACTTTAGGAAATGATTTACCACTCCACTGGATGACTTTGTCTTGACATCGAGCTTCACCAGGCCAAATCCTGAAGACAGAATTGTTTTGTTAAAATCTATTCAAAGCAAGTCGACAAACACTACTGTGGTTTGTTCATATACAAGCCTGTGCCATTACTATTACTACATGGTGAAACTAAAACCATACCGTAGCCTTTGTTGAAGATGTCCTTGGCAGACTTGCCCAGGTCAGCGTATGAGGGGGGCACGGCCATTGTATCTGCTGCCGAAGCAAAACACATTTTTCAAATTATTCTCCTGAGCTACCATTTATTGTCAACAAACCATGTAGAAAAAAAACACCATGACAATTTCCCGCCATTGAACAGAAGGGTGTGNCAACAAACCATGTAGAAAAAAAACACCATGACAATTTCCCGCCATTGAACAGAAGGGTGTGGTTGAAGAATTCGGCCTTATCTAGCAGCTACACAAGTTTTACTTCTTCCCAACAAGAACACACATTCTGTCAGACTAGTGAAGTGGCAAGCTATGCGACTGAGGGCATGCCTTTACATCATATATATGGACACAAAACGCAGGGCGAGTCCATTCATGGCCACATACAATATGTACTGTGAAGTTTTAGTATAACCTTCATGTCAGCAACCATGATACTATTAAAGCATTGTGGACAAAACACAATAATGGTTGGCCACAAAGAATTTACTTTTTCCACAGTGTAATATGTAGTTTGTACCAATTGTTTTGCATCACTTTTTAAAAAAATATATACTCAATGTATCTTCTGCTTGGAATAGTTTTAGTGTGTGATATTGCAGTGTAGCATTACTTGTATTGTATTTATGCAACTACAGCAGTTATTTGTTGGGATTGTTAATAAAGCGGAGAAAAACAAATAAATAAATAAACCCCTGTGGGTATTGTTTGTATAATAGTACAGGTACACTAAGTGATCACGTCTGGGCTCTATAGTTATTAATATTACATTTGTGCAAAATACACAGTTCTGGCTCAGATGTAAATGTCTGCTTTTCCTGCAGTGACCATAACTTATGGTTGGACATGTAGTCCTTCGATTAATGGCTATGACATTAATGACCTACATCCCACTGCTATCCTGTGGATTATAAAACGTCTGTGGGCGTTCCAGGCTGTGGCCTGCAGCTACCATCATCACTTATTTCACACATATGGGTATATGCTGAACACAACCTTTACTACATGTTGTCACACGCATTTACAATATCACTTTCATTCCAACAGAGATTGTTACTGACGATTTAATCACTGATATGTAAACTGAAAATCTACTTAGACAAGCACAACCTTGGTTTCACTTTGCAGTTAACCCCTCTGGCACAGATGCTGCACGCAAATGTTGCAGGTAATCACAGCGTTGGTAGCATGACAGCCTGGACAAGGTTACAGAGCATGAGAAGCCATCTTGCCGCACCGTTTTACCTAACATAGGCCCGGTTTCCTCTAAAACGAACATACTCGTCCTCATGCTTTGGCTGGCACGGCTAGGCGTGGCAAGCCATGTGCCAGTGCCAATTAGCTAGGTGTGTTAATTAACCGTTTCACACGCTAACAAGGCCAGGGAGAGTTTTTTAAAACACCGATGATGCTACACACAAGTTTAAACATTAATAGTTGTAATCTAATGCTTTATTTTAATATATTTATAGCAAAAGCGCCACAAAACCTGTAATACAACACAAAGGTAGTCTGTACTTTTTGCCTGGCATGTGTCAAACGCAGCATGCTGAGTGGAACTAGCTTGCTAGCTGCTAGCCTGCAGAGTACCGGTCCGAGTAAAGAGCATTAACCCTTCACTCCTGCGAGTTATGGGGCAAGAAAACGGTGTCGGGGTGAATGAGCAGGGCTCTTACCGGTAGATGAAGAAGCTAGCAGTAAACTAAAGTGGCTTTAATGGAGATGTTCCTCACACCGCACAGCCGAGGTAGGAGTTACCGGTTGGAGGGCGAGCTGAAGGAGACTGCACTGCAATGGAAGCAGACCTATCACATCCCGGCGCAGGACCCGAGCTGCCGCTGAAAGTGCCTGACTACAAATAGCTTAACGTCACCGGAACGTACCGTGTGGCTTAAAAAAATAAAGAAAAAAAGTAATGTTATATGTAATGTGTGTGTATGTTGTTGTTGCGTAATTATATCAACGTCATATGTCCCTAATATATAAATATATATTTTGTAACTACACATGAATTCCACCATCTAATTGCCATTACAAAAAATACAATTATAGAACTGTATAAAAAATTATTGAAACTGCCCTTTAAAAAAAAATAATAAATGAAATACAATAATTCTTCTGCTTGTCCTCCTTCTTCTTTGCAATAGTAGTAGTAATAGTATTTAACATAGTGAAACCACTGGCTGATGATGTTATTCATAGCTACATGAACAGGCTGTGATTATCCAGGCCAGATGTGTTAAATCAGTAAATACATATACAGTATATTTATATCAAAAATACTGATAAACTTAGGTAAATGTAAGCCAATAAAACAATAAGAAAAAGGTTACTTATGAAGTTGTTCTCGTTCGTAGCTTTATTGTGTTACATTCAACACAGCCAATTAAAATGCTACATTATAGTAGCATTACAGTATTGTTGTTACACTGAGGATAACTGGATAGATAGATAGATAGATTTTAAGTAGCTCTATTGCTGGTACTCAGTGTGCTGTACACAGCATCCTCATCTTTTTCTTTAGCCTGTTGGAGAACAGAATCACAAAAACAAAATGACAACATGGAAGGAAGAACAAACTGAAAAATTTTGCAAGAGCAGAGTGTTGAAAAAGAAGAAAAAAAAACCCAGTGTGAGTTAATAAGACACAACTTCCTCTAGCCCAATAAAACCACCATCAAAGTGGTCTGCAGAAACTAAAATATTTGTAGTTAATATTTACCTTGTTCCTAGTTTGTTGGTTTTTGGTAACCACATCACTATATACCACATCATCATCATTCTCAGGATGTGACTTCTGAATAAAGGAGAGACAGACATGAAACAGACAATTCCAATACAATGATCTTCAGTTTTCATTTTTATATATTTATGTCTACTTGTATTATGGAATGCAAATAGGAAAATTTTAGTAAAATAGATTTTCTCACTTGTCTATTATCACTCTTATTTCCTGATATTTCCTGTTCAGTCTGCGTAAAGAAACCAAATTCCTTTTTAAGGCACATCATTACATCATCAGACATACTGTAATTGGTCAGTTTCAATACTCTTAGTATCATTACAGCTGTATCTACTTGTAGACATCTTTGTCAAAAAAAAAAAAAAAAANAAAAAAAAAAAAAAAAAGACTTTATATTGGGAAATGTATAATCTTACCATTATAATGACAGATAATTCTTCTTGGGTCTGCTCTAAAAATACAGTAAGAAATCATGTTACCGTCTCTCACAATGACAAAGAGCAACAGCTAATGGTTTCTGGCATGTAGTGGATTTATCAAAGCTCAGCACAGACTCACTTTGTCTCTTCAAAATACACCAAACGAGCAAGGTCACCATTACCAAGATCAGCAACAGGCTCAGAGGGATGAGGAGACTCTTTAAGAAACTTGAATCACTGTGGCATTAAGTTTAAGTACACAAAACATGCAAATTAATTAGAATAAATTGAATAAATTACTATGATGTAAGCTATCTATCTATCTATCTATCTAGGTCATATACTAGTTTTACAAAAGCTTATGAGTTTAGAGATGATTATACAATATCCACAGATATCTTCACAAATTTATGTTTTGAGCCTAAGAATCCAAATTCTCTATTTTTTCTTTTTCAAGAAGAAAAAGAAGAGTCCAAAATTCTCTAATTACATAAATGCAAAAGTTACTGACCTCTGCTGTCCATCCTGAACTATGTGAGGTGTTTCAACTGTCCAAGGCCATGGTGGTAGTACATGTAGCCAGAATTCAAAACACATTGGTTAACTGAGAAATATAACATGTGAAATACAATAATGAACCCTAAGAACACTTCTATATTCTATCCGCTTATACTATTACTTCCAGTGGTTGGTTTCATTTTCTCTTTAACAGTGACATGGACCGGCATCTGTAGGTCTCCTTTAGCACACCAGTACCAGCCACTGCTGTCTAGCCTCAGTCCACTCATAGTCACACTGGAAACATCAGGGATGCTCGAATTGATGGTCACACGTGTCCCATCTATTGATCCAGAATGTTCTTTCACACAGGAACTGCTGCCCAGTTTGCACCACTGCATGTCTCCAGAGATACTATGGTGACAGTTGATGGTTATGTTATCGCCAATAAATCCAGTTATCTCCTTGTTAAGCACAAGGAGTCCAGGAACATCTTTATGAAGAAACAACACCAAAACAAAGCAAAAGAAAAAATGGTTCATAAATGACAAAATAATAAATCAGTCAAATAATAGATAAGGCATTGCTGTACTTAGAGATATATCCAGATAAGTTTGTTTTACACTATAAATAATCATTCTTTGTATTGAAAATAAGGACCTTCCTTGTGTTATTCCAACAAATTCTTTCAAAAAATATTAAATATGCATAAAAATACCCATCTGTATTATTTTGGGGGATTTTTGCGATGTATACGTTGAATTTGGTCTCAAATCACCTCCTAAAATCTCTTCTTTAAACCCCAAACTTGTTTTTTTTTTTTTTTTTTTTTTGAAATCTCTGATTGATCATTTTCCCTTCTGTCTGCATCTTGCCTGGTAAACTTGAAATTTTGAGTCTACACAAGAGATTTTTCAAATTTTTTGTGAAGTCAAACAATACACATTTAGCATATTAAAGTTACCATATATTTTACACAGGGCTGATTTTTCACCCAAGCCTAAATAACCACTTTGTGTTTACTTGGTCATATTGTAGATATGTCAGATTTTACCCAATATTTTGTGTGTGTTAAAAGCAAAATTATAGAATAGTCTGTTAATGTAGTAAATGGGGTTTCAAAGAGTTCAGGTGTCTTACCTTCAGTAAGTGAAAGCTCAAAATACTTTCCGACATCTGACTGTCTATCTCTCTCCACAGCGCACCAGAAATCAGTATCACCATCCTTCAGCTCATTAATGGTCACAGTGAAGATTCTTTGTTCTGTGTTATCGGAGATTGAAAACTTTTTTGAACTACCTGGCTGGTTTGTTTTAATTGCATAATTGCAGTAGTTCCAGACACGTCCTTCACACAGATACTTCACATGGTTTTTGTAGAGTGACTCATAGAGACACGGGACAGTGATCGAGTCTCCCACCTTCACTGGTACTTTGCTGACTGTAGTTACACTGTAAATACCTGCAACAACAAAAACCATTACAATGTTACTCAAAAATTCCAAATTCGTACATATGGTGATCTTAATTGCCTGTTATTACTCATACAAGTTCATAGAATTGGAACGTCATTTCATCACCCATAAGGTCGAGGTCAACTTTTCTGTCTGTGTACAATGTATAATGAAATGAGGCAGCAGGCTCTTCTCACTTAACAGAACAATATAGAGATACAGGTAGCAATAACAATTAAGACATAATAGAAACAGATGAAACAGAGGTAATCTAAACTGTCACACATAATCATGAAAATTTGATTTGATTCTGGAAGATCTACCATGGTCCATAAATTTCCACAGTTCATTCTGTAAAGTTCTTCAAAAAATTTTTAAACTCTTTTTTGTTAAATTTAATTTAATTTTTAATTGTATAAAATAAAAAAATAATCTTTAGGAAAATATCTGGAGAAAAAAAATATCCAAATAAAAAATATACATGAAAAAAATTCTTGACTCTTTGAAAATTCAAATGGGAAAAAAAAATCTTCCCCTTCTAATAAAAGAAAGAAAATTTAGCTAATTTATGTTAGATTATGTTAAGGTAATTATCTAGTTTCCACAACATATTATTAAGACAATTATGCTGAGTGTATGATCATGTGGTTTGGAACTTCTGGGGCTCTATATAAACACCAAATACAATTAAAATTTATACCGTGAAGGGCTAACTTTGTTGGAGGGGAGGCTCAGTAAGACTGATTGAATACAATGCAAAGGTGTCAAAATCCCACAGCCTAAAGAAAGTAGCAGTTTACATCTAACTCTGTGGTAATTTGCCTCTGGTTACTAGTTGACTAAATAGCGAAAAAAACAAAAAAAACAGAAGGCAACGCATATATGTAAATACCAAAATAATTGTAAAATGATACACGTGACTGACCTGTGAGTCCAATCAGGATAAAGAAAATGCTGAGAAGAGAAGCCATGTGAATGCAGTAAGACAATGCAACCCAAACCAAAGAGCTTACAGACTGATTCACTACTTCCCAATTTTCTGATATATGCAGTTAACTGCTCTTCCTCCAAGGTCATGTTGCATATCTGTTGCATTACTTGGGTAAGATCAGGAAGCAAATACACAAAAATACTTTGAGTATATAATTAGAAGTATGCTCAAAACTTTATTTATATCGATATTTTCACAATCTGAGTTACAAAGTGTGCTATAATTGTTACAGAGAACACACAGAACAAGTACAAAAAAAAAAAAAAAANAAAAAAAAAAAAAAAAAGGAAGCAAAATATCAATAAAAATGAATTAGAAGAATACTGGAGTATTTCAGTCTTTACATAACTCGGTTTGTGATTTTTGCTCATACATAATAAATCCTGCCATTTAGTAGTTGTGCCCCATTTTAAATTTCAATTTGCTGTCTCTCAGAGCTCTGACTGGCTCAATATCAGAAGAGCCATCCCTTCGCCATTCCTCTGTATTCTTATCATCTGCAAATTACTCAGCATGGATCTACAAATCCCACATTCCTAAAAATATTTGACAATGCACTGAAAGTTACTAATAAAAATAATTAGAAAATGAGATACTGTGGCAAAATGGTGCAGATTTTGATAATTTCCTTGATGGGAAGGGAATGAGCTGAAAATTAACTCAAAATAACTTAAATTATGCCTTTCATGGAACAAGTTAGCCTTCTGTATACACAGGACACTGAGAAAGGAGAGAATGAGGCTGTAAAAAATCTCATAGACTGTCTAAATAGCACTTCCTTAATTTGGTTCATTTTAAGGTCGCTGGATTTAAATTCTCAACTGCTCTGGATCCATTTTTAAGGCGTTTCTCTTGCTGTGACTCAACCTGTGAAATCAACAATAAAAATTCCCTGTATTACATTAAGCACAGAGCTGGTGATCTAAAAATGTAAATGTCTCTGCTACTTTAATTAACATATCAGCAATAGAAAAGCACTACTGAAATGCTTTCTTATAAGCTGGTGATGATGAAAAACACCATAATATGATAATCGAGAATCTTGAAATTACAGTTATATGTTTACAATTCAACTGTCAATGCATCCACCAACGACTTTATCAGTGTTGTTATGCTTTATTAAAGTTCTCTTACCGTTTGTATTTACCAGCACTGATCATATTCTAGAGTGGACCCACAGTACTGTAGTAGGTCAGGGTTAAGTCTGCTGGTTCAGCCTAATGAGAAAAGTTAAAAACAGAAAATGTAATGCTGATTAATAGATAATGATCATGAAAATTGTAAAAAAAACAAAAACAAAAAAAAAGAAAACAAAACAATAAAAGATACTCAAAAATAGCTTTTCTCTTAGCAATGGTTTAATGTGCACAAAACACATTGATGTAGTTCTAGTCTCCACTGCCACAGCACCACTGTGCACACTGGATGAAAACAAACAATTTTAAAGTTTGCCCTGCTAACCTTGCACATTGCGGTGCATTTAACCAGATGTTAGTAGACAAACTCAAATGTGTTACATGTTGACATCATCCTGTAAGTAAAGGACAAATCAAAAATGAAGCTTTCAGGGCAGCTCAGAACCTTTGGGCTTGTCTTACTGAATGCATTGCTATAGCTGTCAAGTTTTACAACTTTGACAATGTTCAACAGGGGAAATATGAGGGAAAATAACAAAAAAAAAAAAAAAAAAAATCAGAATGTCTCATTTAAGCCTATGGTCATTATAAAATTAAAAACAAATAATCATATACCTTTCCTCGTGCCCTATTGTGGTTTACAATGGTACTGTACGTCACGCTCTCAGAAGGTACTTCATCCTGTTAGATGTTGTACACGTGCAAAGTAAGTTTGGGTGTACAAATGCACAAAGCAATGTATTTACATTTTCATTGTGATGTCAAAAAAAAATCTCATATGGTTTACCTTCTTTTGTTCTGCTGTATGTTGATTACGTACAATAATACTGTACAACACATCCGGATCACTCCCTGTCTGTGAGACCTAGACGATTGAACTGAAGTAAGTCATTAATCTCATCACATATTATGTTTCAGTTATTTGCCTTCTCCTTTAAAAATTCTGTAGGAGGTTACTTAATTTTTAATATTATTCAAATAGTGATAGTTACTATCCAGAAACTAGTTTGTCAGCATGTTTTTTATTTGGTCTTGAGTTTTTGCTATGTGAGAAACACAAACATACAGTTATTTCCTGCTCCTTTTACCACAGGAAGTCTGTTTATATAACAGTACACTTCTAACACTCAGTACAGCTTATGTAAGTACTGTGTATCTTCTGATATAGATCAATTCATTTATAGTCAACAAGATCTGTTTGATGGAATGACACTGGAACACGAGCAAAATCAAGTTCCTTAAATGCTGTTTACTTTCCATGTCCTATGACAGGTCAAATTTGGATATATGCTGCAAAATTGTTTTGATTAATGCATACAGGCAGCAAAGAAGAAATGTGTAAATGAACTTGGCAAGTCACCAGTCCGTCAGGTTTACAGTCGACTCTTTTCCAGTGAACATGGAGAGCCAGAAAGACCTTTTAATCACCAATTAATTTGACTTCATTAGGCTACTGGCATGTTTGAGATGAACACTGTGCAGATGCTGTGGATATTTCAGTCATAGCTGGACATTTTCTTTGTACCAAAGCATTTTTAATTTTTTGCAGACATGTTTGGAAATGTTATCAGCATATGTGGGTACCAGCACATGGCATTCAACTGCTTTATGTTAGCAAAAATTCAAGTGTCGCCTGGTCACTGAACATACAAAAGATAGGCAAGGGATGAGGTTTTTTTTTTTTTTTTTTTTTTTTTTTTTAGCATTTAGCGAGCAGATTGTTAATTATTTGATTTAGTTGTTGCTGGAAAGTTGTGGCTTGGTTTATGATATTAAAAGAAGGATAAAGCAGCAGTGTGTGTGTTACAGTAGCTAATTCAGTAGCCAAACAGAAAAGGGATTGTGACTTCCTGTTTTTCATGTTTCATGCTTCATTATACCAGTTGTTCGACATTAGTCGAGTCACTTAAAAGAATCAATAATCTCAACCCGAATGAAAAACATTATAATAGGAAACTCATGGCTGCGTCTTACCATTGTGATGTGTGATTCTTCAGGTTTGGCCTTATCTGAAACACAGTTTTGGAAAATATGTTTTAAAAATAACGTATACATTTGTTGCTGAATTTGTTTAACCAGATTTAATTTCAAACTTACTTCGTCTGATCGTCCTCCAGCCAATAAGGGCAGCAGCTACAACCAACAGCACCACAATCAAGATGGTGACGACAATGATCACCTCGGTGAAACAGCTGCATGGATAAATGCAGATTAGGTACATTTGATTAAGATCAAAGGGGTACAACTCCACAAAGGTGCTGTTAGATACACACATATTTCATTTGTGGGCTCACACAGAGATTTTGTGTTAAAGTTTGGTTGGTCTTTATTTCCTGAGCTTATGCTTGGCTGTTATAAAATGAAACAGAGTACAGACTGTTTTATGTCTTGGAGGCACTCTCCTGCTCCCCCAGATGTGGTGGAGTTTGCAGGTTGAACTGTCAATGTCTCAGCATTTGTGAGCGAGGACAAATGTACAGGAGCGGTTGAAAGTGTTACTACAAATGAAAGTAGGTCAAAGTGAAATCTTTACTGGTTCATAGGTTATAGACTTTGACACATTTATCATATGTTACATCAACACCGTACTACTAAGGTACAATTTTGCAGCATTTGTACTCGATTTTCCATTTACATTTTGGAGAGACTGTACTTTTACTTCACTATATATATATTTTTAAGGAAATGCACTTTTTACTCCACATTTATCTCATGTTTGAAATTACTAGTTATGTTACATTATGATTAAGATTTTATATTCAATAATCTGTTTCCCTGCTTTCCTTATATGCTTCATTTATTTCCATACTTTCCTTCCTACTTTCCGTATTATCTTCATTCATTTTGCTTTTGCCTTTCTTACTTTCTTTCTTCCTTTTCATCTGAAAATACTCAAGTAAAAAACCTTGCATGCCCAGTTTTTGTGATTTTCATATTACATAAAAGAATTTAATACTGAAAGAAATTACTCTTTACATTAGTTCATTGTACTTTCAATCATCAATTGTGTCCATTTATTGGCTTAATTTTTGGCAAATCATATGTAAAAACAGAATGGATTGAAGTTTTGTTGTGGGTGAAAAAACTAATACAGGTTTTATTACATGGCTTTTAGCTGGATTACACATTTGGTTATCCAAGTGTTCCTTTTTTCTGGTATTTCATGCATACTTACTTTCCTTCCTTTGTTTCCTTTCCTCTCTTTCCTTCCTTCTATCCCTCTTTATTTCCTTTTTCCTTTCCTTCCTTCTTTCATTATTTCCCTTCATTCTTTTTCCATTTTGCCTTATTTTTCTTATGTATTTTTTTCAGCCCTTTCCTTTTTTCCTCCCTTCTTTCCTTCTTTCCATCCTTTTCAACAGATCTTTTCATGTAAAAAAAAATCTTTTAAGTAAAATTTTGGGGGGAGTTTTGCCATTACCTTCAGCAATTCAACAAATCATTCTTCTCATTAGTATGTTCTGCATTTAATACTTGGTTGTGTCCACTTATTGGCTTCATTTTTAGGAACTCATTTGTGAAAATGGAGACTGGATCAAATCTTACTTGTTGTGCTGGGACTCTTTGTAGTTGTAGTAGATGGTGGCTCATGAACACTGATATGAACGGGCATCTTTTGGTTTGCTGTAGAACACCAATACCAGCCACTGCTGCTTAGCTTCAGTTTGCTCATAGTCACACTGAAACCATCTGGGCCAGTGTTGCTGAAAGTCACATTTGTTTCATCTATTGATCCGGAATGATCTGTCACACAGGAACTGCCCAGTTTGCACCACACCATGTTCACAGGGTAGCTACAGTGGCACCAGATGGTCACACTCCCTCCTTTAAATCCAATAATTTCCTGTTGGTCCACGTACAGGCTGGGCATGCCTTATCAGGAAAAAAAGCAAAATGATAAAATAAGTACTGGTATAGTGTGAACTTTGGTTTGTGATAATTAGAAATACATTAAGGCAGACACTGATATCACTTTTCCCAGCAAATGTTCACACAAAGAAAATCCAATTAAACACTTCAGATGTCTTACTTTCAGTGGGTGACAACCAGAAACGCTGTCCAACATCTGGCAATGCTCCAGGAATCTCCACAACACACCAGAAATCAGTATCATCTTTTTCCAGATTATTAATAGTCACAGTGAAGATTCTTTCTTTGGTGTCATCTGAGATCAAAAACCCTCCTGGAAATCCTGGATTGTCCGTTCTAACTACATAAGAGCAGGTAGACCAAGTAAATCCTTCACACAGATACTTCACATGGTTTATGTACCGTGGCTCATAGAGACATGGGACAGAGATTGAGCCTCCCACCTTCACTGGTATCTCCATCAATTTTGCTTGGCTGTGAATTCCTGCAAAAATACAACAGTTATCAACAGCTACTCGAAACATATTTTCAATTACAAGTTAGTTTTAAGGTATCTCCATTCAACAGGAAGTTGTTAAAACATGATGATAATTTAATTTATGCTTTATCTCCATTCAACAGGAAGTTGTTAAAACATGATGATAATTTAATTTACGCTTTATCTCAGTTTTAGTAGTTAAAAAAATAAAAGTACCAACATCCTTATCATAATCCATAAATATTAATGTTGCTTTTAAGACTTGGATAACTTACCCATGAGTCCAGAGAGTAAAAGCAGAGAAACATATAGGAAAGTCATATCTCCTTCAATATTGTGAGTGGCTGAGTTCCACTGTTCTGCTTTTCTTCCACTGAGCAAAATGTTAACAGGTCACTTCCTCATTTTTACTTTCTATCCTTACACCTTCTACGTGCCTATTTGTCATAGTTTTCCTGGGTTTAATACATTATTTATTCTGCATGACTTTTTACAGTACATTGCATAAACATGCCAAGTTTTATTTGCTTCAATTGTTAAGTTACACAATAACCCCCATATCTATTATTCCTTAACAGTTAAAGAATCAAATACTAAAGTTTAACTTAGACGTGTTCATAGGTAAATGTACTGACAGTATTAAATATAAAGCTATAAATCTGATGATAATACCAGCTTTTTGGAAAAAACTGAGGGTGGACATAATACCACACACACATTTCAGTATATTGCTGCAAACACACAAACAGCCTCCAAAATGACTGCAGTGTTCAAATAACACCTTTCTGTCACAACTTCATCAAATGCTAATATATTAAACAATTTTTTAAAAATTAGGTTTTTTTNGGGGGAGTTTTGTATTTGATTGTACAAGTGTTTCCACTTTTCTGGTATTTCAATGTATTTAATAAATCCATATTGGCTACCTACCTCGATAAGCTCACAAATATTATAATATTAATAATATAATAATATAATATATATATATAATATAATAATAATATTTTCTTGTGTTAGGTAACTTACTTGTTTAATTTGTGGCATGCCCTAAATTCAGCAATCAAAAACATAAAATAATGCCAGTTGTTAGTAATTGCAACCTAAAATTCATAGTGCAACCTAATATTCATTTTAAGACCTTTTGGGGGAAGAACTGGCAACAAAACTGTCCAAAAATGTTTACATTTTGTAAACACGTGTAACATTTTATATTAAAAAAAAAAAAAAAAAAAAATCCTGGGTAGGAAGAAGTGAGCAGCAACTTAGTAAATAACTTCTTGATGAATAAAAAGTAGTTCTTATAAAAACGAGCTCATTTTCTTTATTTCATGAAATAAAAATACTACTACTTTAATTTCAAATTAGATCAATTTTTTCCCTTTTGAACTTTTCAGTCCTTTTTGAAAAGTTTTAAAAAACATTAAAACATGTAAACATATACAAAACTAATGTTGCAGTTCAGCATTTTCTGTGATATGTGGCTGTTTATTTTAAACTTTATACCTAAATATGTTGTACAATAAAGGCTGAAAATGTTGCTTTTTACTATCTTTAATTGAAAATGTAGTAAAAATAATGTTTTTCAGTAACTTAGCGAATAATTAGATGAATAGCGAGTCAATATAAAAGAAATCAAAAATGCAAATTGTGCATGGTTTACATACTGCTTTTTTTTTTGGTAATTGAAAGGTCATTTATTGTGGTAAAATGAAAATAAATCTGACAGCGGAAAAAACACCAATTTACAATGACAAACTTAAATTTACATACTGTTACATACAAGTTTACATACTGGGGCGAAGTTCATCCCTGCATGTTTGACGTAAATGCAGCGTCGCATGCGTCCCATCGCTATGAATTGTGGGATGTATTTCAATGAAGCAAAATGAGGGAACGAAGGAATGAAAATTAGCATTCTTGTATTAAATTAACCATTTTTCATAAGGTAATTTTGGGACAGTTGTTTTGAGGAAAAACACCTTATATACGTAAACATTTTAAATGGAACCGATGTACTTACTATCAAAATTTTGTGTTGAGCGGGTTACACAGAGAAGTGCTGTGATTGGTCCTCTAAGGTTAACGTCGTCGATTTTTGATGACGTTTGTACGTAACATTGGGTGAACGCGCGTAAACCAAAGCGACAGGTACAAGAACATGTTTTGATCCGGTACAGTTGAGCTAAAAAGAATCTTGAGAGTTGTTTTTACGTGCGCTGGAATCTGTTTAACTCTGAACACGAATTGGTGACTTACTCAGCTGATGAATGATGCAGTACGGGAAGGACAGAGTGGTGGCGCTGGTAGACATGGATTGTTTTTATGTACAGGTGGAACAGAGGCTGAATCCGGCTCTCAAAAACACTCCCTGCGTGGTGGCTCAGTACAAGACGTGGAAAGGAGGCGGGTGAGTTTTCCAGGGACTTAATTTGTACTATATAATAAATGTAACTAAATCGGCTAACCACACATTATATCAATATATAAGTAACAACACTGAGTTAAGCCCGAAAGTCCTCAAAATTGAAGTTAAAATAATGGTGGGAGCTAATAATAGGTCCAGCTAATAGTTATTCTGCTAGAATGCAGAATAACTGTAGTACATGTCAGTACTTTATTACTACTTTATTATTTTAGAAATGTATTTATTTTTTTTTTTTACAAGGAATAGCCCATGAGGCTATCTTTCATCTGTTCAAAGGTTTTTCCACAGATAACACGACTTATACCCACTATAGCATTTATAAAGATGACTAAGAAGGTTTTTAATTTTAACCTCATTCTCTGTTAGTATCATAGCTGTGAGCTATGAGGCCAGAGCCCACGGTGTCACCAGGAACATGTGGGTGGACGATGCAAAGAAACTATCTCCAGACCTCCAGGTGGCACGAGTTCGGGAGTCACATGGCAAGGCAGACTTGACACAGTAAGTATTGGTGGATATATAATCTATGCCATCCACACTTCATGGGCAAATGGAACCAAGCATCTAACTTCATATGTAGTTACAGAGAGGCGAGTGTGGAGGTCATCGAGGTGATGTCACGCTTTGCTGTGATTGAGAGGGCCAGTATTGATGAGGCCTACATGGACCTGACAGCTGCGGTCCAGCAGAGGTTGAAGGACATGACTGATAAACAGATAGAGCTCCACCTACTGAAGACAACCTACGTACAGGGTTATCCACAACATTCCCCAGAAGAGCAAGCATCTGCAGGGCATGCTGACATGGATAAAGGTAAGTTATAACCAAACGTAAGGCCAGTGTTTAGTTAGTGCTTAGTTGTTCATTTGCACAAAAACTGCAGACTCCAGATGCTGCGCAGAATGTCAACATAAATGCCTTTGCTAACTGACTGTATTTAGCTAAATCAGGGGTGGGTAGAGCAAAATTCTGCTAGTCTTTCCCCTACTAGCTTCTTGTTTGTCCACAGACGTACAGAGGTCCAGAGGTCTCCAGCAGTGGCTGGAATCTTTACGGGGGGAACAGAGCTCTGCAGAGCTGCAGCTCGCTGTGGGGGCGCTGATTATTGAGGATATGAGAGCAGCCGTGGAGAAACACACAGGTTTCCGCTGCTCAGCAGGGATATCCCACAATAAGGTAGAATAAAGTATCTATAAAAACAATGGTGCTGCAATAGTTTGAAAATTAGTTATCATCTTTGCTATGGTCATAGTTAAATTGCGACTGTTTCAGGTCCTGGCCAAACTCGCCTGTGGTCTGAACAAACCTAATCGACAAACTGTTTTACCTTTGGACTCTGTGGCAGAACTTTTCAACTCTCTACCCATCAGTAAGATGTGAGTAGAAACCACCTCTGCTATAGATAATGTATTCATAACAGTTTGCACCATAAAACCATTAAACTACAAGTGCAGAAATTGTGGTATAATGTAATGATTCTGGTAATGTTTATTCCATCTGTGCAGCCGTAACCTCGGGGGTAAGCTGGGTGCCACCATCACAGAAACTCTGGGAATAGAGAACATGGGAGAGCTGACTCGCTTCTCTCAGGCTCAACTGGAACAACAGTTTGGAGAAAAAACAGGGTAAGACAAGCCAGATATTCACTTTAACCCAGAGTATCATAAGGTGACTGGGTACCTAGTTATCCTTTGTAGTGGCTGTCAGACACACAAATTTTATTTGAATTTACATTTTGATCAAAAAAGGCTTAACATACAGAGGCAAAATGGTTCATTGAAAGTGTAGAAACAAACTTGGCTTGAACCCTGAGCAGTTTCTTAACAGTGGAATCTCCCTGTTTTGCAGCCATTGGCTGTATGACTTGTGTCGAGGAATTGACTTTGAAGCAGTGAAACCCAGACAGCTTCCCAAGTCCATCGGCTGCAGTAAAAACTTCCCTGGGAAGACATCGCTGACTACAAAAGAGCAGGTACTGGCCAAATGTGATCTCTTTCTGCTGTTTTCGGGTGCTGATGTTTTCAGTATTTTACATTTTTCTATAACATTTTCCAATAAATGTGTGTGTAGGTACAGTATTGGCTTCATCAGCTGGCCCTTGAGCTAGAAGAAAGATTGACAAAGGACAGAGACGTGGTGAGTAGATTCTATGCATATATTCAGCTGCTGTAATCACTTTTCAGTTAGATTAGCTTTTAATTTTTCTCCTCTCATTTCTCCTCTTGAGACCTCCCTATTAGCTCTGCTTGCCATTTTTCATGGTCTTCAAATTCTGTAATTTCTCTTAATCATACAGAATGGTCGAGTGGCTAAGCTGCTGACAGTCGGTGTTCGTCAGCTCGGGGACAAAAGGCCGAGCAGTTTCTCTCGCTGCTGTGCTTTAGCTCGCTACGACGCAACCAAAATATCCAGTGATAGCTTTGCTATTATCAAGAGTCTCAACACAGCAGGAAACCACCAGGAAGCCTGGTAATTAAAGTATAATAATACAGTTAAAAATTTAAAGTCAATGGTTGAGTGAGTCCTGTATGATCTTGTGTGTGTCTCTATCTCCAGGAGTCCGCCCCTCACCCTGCTACACCTTTCAGCTAGCAAATTCACAGAAGCTCTGTCAGCAGGGGGAATTGCTGGTTTCCTTTCCAGTGATGTCACTTCAACACAGACTCTTTTTTCCAGCGCTCCATCCTCCACCCAGTCATCCTCTGATCTGAAACCTGACTCCACATGCAAACAACCTGGCACCATTCAGTCTTTCTTTCAAAAAGCAGCTGAGAAACAGAGGCAGAGGGTCACAAAAGAAGCAGAGGAGGATGAGGATGAAGATGGAGGCTCCACAACACGTCTCCGATCTTCCTCTTCTCACCACATGCCAAGCTCTGCAAGCGGTAGTCACTGTGAGACAGCTACCAATTTCCCCGTCTCTTCCAGCAGGCTTTGTTCTAAATCTGCAGCCAACAGTTCAGTCAGCCTCCATAGAGGCATCCCATCTTTCTTCAACAAGAAGAGTACTGAAAGAAGCTCGCAGTCCTCAGCCTCAAACCCGAACAAACCTGAAACAAGAAATAAACTGGTGCCTGTCAAAACAGAAGACTCTAAAAACACTCTTACTGTTGTGTCAAGCCTGAATGGAAAACAGAGCTCAGTGTCTGCACATCACCCGTCACCATCTGAAGAGTTAAGTGATGATTTTGACATTGTTCCAGAGGAAAGTCACCATTCCGCACCCGATTCTTCCTTCCTCTGTCCCAGCATCCCTCCTGACTCATCCAAACATCCACCTGGCGTGAACAGAGAAGACCTGATCACCTGTGAACGCTGTGGCCAGGAGGTGTTGGTCTGGGAAATGCCCGAGCACAACGATTATCACTTTGCTCTTGATCTTCAGAACTCATTCTCTTCATCTGAGAGTTCAGCCTCCAGCTCTCTCTCTTTTGCCACTTCCTCCTCTTCCTCGGCTGTCTCTCAAACCCCTCTCAGAGCAGGAGGAGCAGACTCAGCCCAGTCCTCCAGGGGCAAAACGAAGACGAGAGGCCAAACAGGACCGCAGCCGAAACGGCAGCGATCTGGCACTCTGGATTCATTTTTTAAGCTAAACTAAGAACATCCTGTAGAAATGTATTTTTAATTAAATATGTATAAATGGTATGTGATTTGTTCTTGTATTTGCATTTTGGCATGTTTTAAATAATCAATAATCATTGTGAATTAAGGATTATTAAAATCTAATTTATTTTTTTGTTAACTTGTTAATTTTCTAATTAACAATAAATGCAATACTTTAAACATTTTTGATACTGACAGCCAAAGAGTATGAAGGAGGTGCTAATTAAAATTTTAGAGTACTACAACAAAGTACACACATATTGTTGTAGTACGCTGACTTGCCTCCAGATGCTACTAGACCAATACAAATGGGACATTCAAGGAAGATACAGCAGGAATATGTGGATGTTTGGATTAAATAAGTGAATGTGGGATTTGGTAGTGAAAAGACAAAGTATTTTATTATTGATTTTTTAAATCTCTTTTGTAAGACTATAAAGAGAATATCTATTTGAAATACCATCAAATACAATTGGTCTTTGATTGTACTTGACTATTAAAACTATACTGATGCAACTGTAGTGAAATGGACTTGTCAGTGTTTATGTGCATAATTCGAGCAGCACTAAGAAGAGGCTAATCTGACCAACACAGAGCTCCAGGCTTAATGGTGATAACGATGGCAGACTGATCGAGACTGTTTTAACTTGGTGCAAATACTGTATAATGCTATTTTTTCCTAATATGAATATTATAAAGTAGCCCTAAAATTTTAGTAGAAAGACCAGCAACTCCACAGCAACTATTATGGTAAAATACATTGTAAGTGAAAATGGTTCATATATGCTATACTGACGTTTGAAAGTTTGACCGTGAACATGATTGCCTGTAAGATTAGAGAAATTGCATCATTTACTGTATAGAGTCATGTTGTTTTGTTTACATGGTTCCTTTGTCCTTGTCTGATTGTGCAAAGTTGAATCAGTAGGTTTCTCGTGTCTTGCATCAGCTGGAGAGCAGATTTAGGAGGAGCATTGATAAAATAAGAGGCGGAGTCACTTCTGTCATGGTAGCCAGCTGACAAACAGCTGATGGCTGATGACACGGGCTGGAAAACAAGAGCAATTTTGCATTTTATGGGTCAGCAAATTCAAATGAGTCACACTGCAATACTTTTATAGAGATAATAAAACTTTATGTACATCGATAAATCAGATCAGTACATAAATATATATATATTGCATTTCACCCAAATAATGATCAAAATATTAAACTTTCAATTAAAATTAAAACAGGTCTTAAATTGGCGGCTTCAAAAAATGTGTTGTTAAAAGAGCTACAAAAGCTGGAAACGTGAATGAATCTGTAAAAGCTGAAACCGCTAGAAATCTAGAAAAGATTTCTCAGATGAATTCAATGAAGTCCGAACATCTGATATAACTCTTGAAAAAGGCTATAAAATATTTTGGTTGAAACATATTTTACCCTCTATGACTGCACATACTGTGCATAACAACAACATGGGTGCAACAAAACATTTCAGCTGTCCTCTGTCAGCGGGACAACAATCCCTCTTATGTTCTTCAAGTCAACATGCAATAATATAAGACGGTTGATAAGGCCGGCAGCAGCCTTAAACAAAGACCAGCGATTAACATTCATTTTTAAAGTCACCACCTTGATATTAAAGGGGATTTCAAGGAGTAGCACCAACTTACGTAGATGTTTTTTTACTAAGTTGTAATCAGGTGGTTGTTCCATTAGGCACTGTGTTAAAACCCTTCAAAGTTAGTGACATCAGTAACTCATGAGATGACATCGAGTACCTCAAAGATAATTGCTTAAGATCTGCAACAGGAGGCAGCTTTACATACTTAATATTTCCACAACCAAACACATCTCTTTGGGAGAAACAACCTCAGAGTTGGAATGCCATCTAATACAAAATCTATGCGGACCTGAGTAACTAAAGCACTTAAAAGATAGGAGGTAAGACCGCAAACTGTCTCACCACACTATCATGAGGCATTATTAGTGAATCATAAACTGAACTCTGAAGAAACATGATTTAGCAAAACTAGTTACGGGTGAGTTATCGTGGCAGGTTAGCATACAAACTGGTTCGCGTTCTCACTTTGCACCTCACAGTGCTCTCTTTCACCTTCATAAAGTGCCTTTATCGGAAACATAGCTTCAAGCAATACGATTTTGCTTCTGAAACGATTGACGGGTTGTGTCTGAGAACCACAGATGTTTCGCACAGTTTTTGCAATAACTTCACGAAATTTACAAGCAGTTACTGAGGAAAGGATAAGCTTTGAGAGTATTAAAATACAATCAGACACTATGCTGGTAACACAGAGAAGCTGACGGAGACATGACAACAATAATGGTAACACTCTGATGTCCAAAAATCTTGTACTTTCAACTGCCGAGTTTGTAAACAACATCTTGCCAAAGTTGTGTGAATACTGTTTTATATTTCAGTGCATGTGGCTGTGTGCACCTTTTTTTGGTGTGTTTCAGGAGTGTGTTTAGCTGAGCACTTGTGGGTGTGAAACAGCAACGTCCTTGTGGTCGTTTATCTGTGAATTGCACCAACGTGTTCTTTGACGCTCAATTTGACTTTGGCGGACATTGCAAAGTGAACATGTTACAGAGGTGTCTGTGGGCTTCCTCTTATCAGTGCCATTAAAAGCAAAAAAAAAATAAAAACAAAAAAAAAAGCAAGCAATAAAACTTAAAAACCTCAATGCTAGAAAGCACATTAAAACATCAAAGGAACAAGTGACAGAACGTTTGGTGACGGCAAGGCTTTGGAAAAGAGGGACAAAACATTATCACCTTTGGAAAAAGCAGGAGGATGTTCATGATAAAAAAGAAAAACTTGCTCGGATAAAGCACCTGGGTTTTAGGTGAGATGGTGTATTATTCTATTGTGGTTCTAGATCAGAAAACTTTTTGTGCACTCTACGCCTCATCATCCTCACTGTGGGACGGCCGGTACTGGGCGATGGGCTGCAGCTTGGTAACATGGCCAATACCTTTCGTCACGCCCTCTCTGAAGAGCAGCTTTGCTCCAATCTTCAGGTACTCTGGATGCTTAATGAACTTGAAGCGGACCACCGCCTTCTCCCCCGTCCTCAGCTCCTCCTGTGGTAAAGAAAGATCCAGGTCAACCAGGTAAAGGATCAGTTGACAAAAAGTGAACGGATGAATTGGGTTATGAGTTGAAATGAGGTTTTCGACATAAAGGATGGCTTTCAGACGGGGCTGCAGGAACTAACCTTTCCACACACAGCTTCCACGATGGCAGTCTGTCTCACGTTGCCGATGTGCACGGTGACCTGGAAGCCCTTGTGGAAGGTCTTTGCGTGGAAGAGCAGCACGATCTCAGCCTCAAACCTCCAGCAGATGGTGGGATCCATCTCTGGACTTACCATCACCATGCCCTGAGTGTGGAAAACAGATGATAAAATAGCTTGGCATTTATTTCTAAGAAAGTTTCAAGGACACACACTAAATACTGGCTAAGTTGAAGACTGTATGAGAGAAATAAGCACAAATATTAAATGTCCGACCTTGCGTAGTAGTGAACGGTCGAAGTTGCCCAGGGCGAGCGTGGCTGCCTGGCCGGCTCTGAGTACCCTGCATGCCGAGCGGTTCCTCTGGATGCTGCCCACAGTCAGCTTGTGGAACAGGCCTGAGTCTGTAGGTCCGACCACGAGATGATCTCCCTCACGGCAAATACCACTGAGCAGCCAAAGATAATACCAAGTTAAGAGTCCATGCAACTCAAAAAAAAAAAAAAAATNTGCAAGTTGAATTCTGACCTGTACAGAGTACCTCCCACCACAGTCCCCACCTCAGGTACTGTGTAGATCTCATCCACCTGTAATAAGAATGCACATTGCTATCACAGGCTTGTATTCTTTGAAAAAATATGGTTGCGTCTCTACCTGCGTCTCAGACTTACCTGAAACTCGGTCAGCTGCTGCATGAGCTCCTCCTGCTCCTTGCTGTTGCTGAGGGGAGGGATGATGTTGAAGAAGACTTTGAGCATGTCCAGACTCTCTCCAGATACGCTGGACAGGGTGAAGATCGGTGTGATGCTAAAAAAAAAAAAAAAAAAANAAAAAAAAAAAAAAAAAATGCGAGTGGAACTTGCATCATTAAAGTAGAACTGCAAACACGCATTATTCATGTCCTATATAATTTTTAAATGTTAACACAACACATGGTTTCTTGAACTTCGACACTTGTGTAAATATTTTCGTTTCATACTTTGGTGACTGAGCAAACTGCTGTGCTGCTGTGACGGCATCGTCTGTACAGCCTATAACCATGGGGACCTTGTTGCAGCCCGGCTGCTTCAGGACGCGCTCCAGCTGCCGTACCGTGCGCTCCACCGTGGCCCGCGTGCACAGGTCTNGGCTGCTTCAGGACGCGCTCCAGCTGCCGTACCGTGCGCTCCACCGTGGCCCGCGTGCACAGGTCTATCTTACTGATGACGATGAAGATGGGCACCTTCAGGGCCATTGCGAGGCCAAGGTGCTCTCGTGTCGTACCAGCTGCAACAGAAAAGGAAGGACAGTAAACGGGTATTAGGTTATCAGGTCAGACCTGGTAGACCTGCAGCTGCACCTCATACTGCACTGCTTCACATGAAACATATGAATGTTCTTACAATAAAAATGAATGTTCTTACAATAAAAATGCTCTTAATGAGAGCAATTTTCAAAAAATTATCCAGAAGGGATTCAGCTTATCAGGAAGCATGGCTATAGGTGCATACAGTACTTGCTAAACTGGACTTTTCAAACCTATGAACTTCCAGGTATTGAAACTATCCTGCTTGCAACTGGATTTGCAATCATTTGCATGGCATGCAAATTGTGACCCATCACATACATGTGTATCTATTAAGGTAAATAAAAAATAATGGAATTGTGCGTCATAGGATATTTTGGCATATTAAATGTAATTCTGAGTCAAGGTATGGACATGTACCTCTACTTTCATCAAACAAAAACAACTTGGAGATCATAAAGAAAATTCCCATCAGTGCAGGATTGTACAGACAGAAAATTAACGCTGCTTACCTATAAAGTGCAACTTAATGGGTCTGAGGATCAAGAGACCATTTACACACACTGATAAGATCAGTAAACTTTACCATGACGTATGATTATTATGTCAGAGGAAGCAGATACGGTATCAGCGTAGGACCTTGTTCATATCTAGGTAAGTATGCCACTAATGCATGGCTGTCAAGAAAACCAAATATGAACATTTCTAAACCCGGTGATTTCTCACATAGGTCACAGCAGCGGTGACCTGGAGTCACCTTTGGGTGGGTGGGAGTATGTTTGTCTGTAAACAAACGTGGCCATGAGAGACAGAGTTAGATTACGTCTCAGTTCGGATTTAGTCCTCAACTCGGCCTTCATCACAAGAGTTTAAGGACACTGACCTGTAAATTCATTTTATAGGGACAGAGACTCAAAATACATCCCAACTCCTGATCAGCTGAGCAGTGGATTGTTGTCCTAGTTGGAAGACGCAAACATAGGCTGGGACCTTTCTGAGGTCAGAGAGCGCTTTATTTATAGGGCATTCCGGGTAGAGGATCAAAGTCCTACTTCCTGTCTAAACCAAATGATGACTGAAGTGAAAGTGCCATAACATTTCATAACGTCACAGAATGATGAATGATGATCACCTGCCCTTTGGCTTTTTTTGGCTCATCACAGATACAAGGTGAGACCGGGACGATGCTTTACACAGATCTATTACTGCGTTTCATAATTAAAGCTGTAGCTCTTAGGTTGCAGCCATCATCTCCCGTCTGTTTCTTGCATACGTGGCCCTCATTCTTGACCCCATTTCCCCAGATTGCCCTACTTATAAACATAAAAACAACTAGGGACAAGCTTTGCAAACTAGCTCTGGCTAAAAATGCTCTGATGTGCAGCATTAGTTTATTCTCTGAATGACATATGTCTCTGCATCAGGCCCTATTCAGTTAAACATTAAAAAAAAAAAAAAAAAAAATACACCCACAAACCCAGAAACACAAACACAGCTACTAGTGTAGAAATTCTAGCAAAAAAGATAAATTAATAAGCTGTAGCATCGTAGGTTAAACTTTATTCTCTGATTTCTAATAAAAGTTTTGCTTAATTTTCATGCCAAAGTTAATGGGACTGTGATTCTATTTGACGTAGATAAATTATTCTGTTGGCATTTTATATTTGTGATGGAACATCATTACTGCATGAATTTAATTTAAAAAAAAAAGTACTGCTTATTTATCAAGGGACATCCACATCCAAATCCAACGCACTATGCCCCACAAATTAAAGTCTTGATACACGTGGCTGAACACAGCTTTTACAAACAAACCTGCTAACCCCTGAAGCATGATCTCACAAGCTTTTTAAACACAAGCATGCTTTAGACTTTTTGATTGTGTTTTCCAGAATTCCATTAGTTTTATACTTGCTATGTTTGCCATTCTCTGATTTATTCAGACAATACTAACACCTACAAACACAATATTTGTTACTGTCTTTTCTGTTCTTTTTCTACTTATCTACTGAAATGTTTCAGAAAGTGGTTGTTAAATTGAATCGTAGATATGAGGTAGAACTGCAGTGGATGGAGGGAAACTGGAATCATCTGGTGTAGCGTAGGAGTGGAATGAAAACTCACCCGTTCTTGATTCTCCATTGAACACATCCTGAGAACTAATGTGAGGAAAATCTAACCTTCAAATATCACTTAAGAAAGATTTAAAAATAATTCCTCCCAGATATGAGACCTTTTGAGGTTTTAGTTCTAGTAGATATAAAACCTTTTAGTTTTTTAGTTTTTAGTTCTTTAGTTTTAGTAGATATAAAACCTTCTGAGGTTTTAGTTCCTGATTCCTGAAATATAAATAAACAAAAATAAGTGTACCAGTGTCAGCCATACACTAACAGTAGCTACATATCATCAACCAAGATGCTATAACTAAAAAGGCCAGCATGCAGGCTGAGGCTCAGTTTTACACTAAATACTCAGCATTTTCCAAAAGTTCTGCTTTCTCATCAAAACTATCATATTTACTGGCACTGCTTCCAAAAGCACAGCAGAAAAAGAGATTCTTTTACAGAAGGTCATGAGCTATTAACGGCGTGTTCTTATCTGAGCTGTCTGAGCCCCTCCACCCCCCTACCCCCTCTTAGAGTTACATCTAGTAGAGCTACAGCTAGAAAAAGATATGTCAGGATGGCCGAGCGGTCTAAGGCGCTGCGTTCAGGTCGCAGTCTCTCCTGGAGGCGTGGGTTCGAATCCCACTTCTGACATCAACATTTTTGATCAAATACTATTTTAAGGCTTTTATTACATAGTAACTTAAGCAAACAAAACTCCTCCTAATCACAGACCTGCCCAGCCAGTCCCACCAGGTCTTGCAGCTAATATTTCCATAGTTCCTGCCTTCTGTCTTCCCTGCTGCTACAAAGTCTGGGCGAGTGAAAGGACATATTACACAAATACAGCATTTACTAGAGAAAAAAGCTGCCATATGTCGTACACACAAGCAATATATTAGAATTTAGGCCAAACTTCTATGAGGAATGTTCAGTGTGAGGAATGACGAATGTTTTCTGCAAGGTCAGCATTGTTGAAGTTTTTTTTTTTTTTTTTNTTTTTTTTTTTTTTTTTTTTTAGCCCTGACCCAGTTACAAATCTCAGGTTCATCAAATTCACATGAGACCAAAGACAAAACTACTTCTGGTGGGTGAGAGTCTGTCATGAATGGAAGGTATTTGTGATATTCTGGGACTGGTGGTGGCAGACAGAGAGGAGGGGGAGGGGAGCTGGTCCATGACCGTGCGGAGACGCGTGCACAAACATAAGCGCCGTGTCTGACTGGCTCTGCAAGTGCTTTATTACCAACATGTGTCCCAAAGACAAACTCACCTTCAACATGACCTATGTGTTGAAGAGTCAAGTGACTGGTAACGTGCACATAGAGACACAAGCAGAATTCAAACACAAATGTTAGAAATTCAACTTGACTAGAAAAGTCTCACCAATGCCAGTATTTGCGCTGACGACCAGCATAGCGAAATCCGGGCAGTAGCTGGTAAGGCCAAAGATGGTGGTCTTCAGGTACTTATGGTGACCGGCCAGATCGATGAAGGTGATCATTTTAGAAGCGTTCTCACAAATTTCCTCGGCTGTTCGTGACTCGCTGTAATTTACAACCTAGGAAAACAAGTAACAACAGGTAAAATGGGGGAAAAAAAAAAGGGCGAGAGCACCAACATAGTCCTGATGTAATGAACATTTGTTTTTAGCATTTGTTATTAAGATATATTTAATCTATGGTACAGAATCTTTTCGCACCTCTCCTTTGCTATTAAAGCCAAGGATCTCAAAGCTGATGCTTGAGGTCCGTCCAGTCTGGATCTCATGTAGATGTCTGAAAAGGTTGAGTCTTGCCCGTCCCCTACCATTGTCTAGCTCTCCCTGCGTTAAAACACCCAGCAGAGTGGACTTCCCCGAGTCCACATTACCCAGTACAGCAACTCGGAGGTCTAGGAACTGTGGCAAACACACAAATAAGATAAAACAGTTTGTCAGTCTGGCAAAGATAGTTACAGTCAAAAAGAAGTAACATGGCTTCACGGTGTTCCTACTAACCTGCTGGTCATCTGGCACCTTGCGAATGAGAACCTCAGCAATGTTACGAGGAACATCTGCATCATAATCCACCTCTCGCTGTCTGAGAACAGTGATGTCAGCTCCCACTCTGTCAGAAAAAAAGAAAAAAGTGTAAGTGTAAGCTCATATAAATTCAGGATTCACTTAGATTTTTGTGGCTTTTTTTGTTTTTTTTTAAATATAAGGAAAATAATGCTAATGATTATGTTGATGCATTATGATGCATTAAGGGCCCAAGTCTTACTTCTCTGCCAGCCTGTGGAGAGTCTTCAATGATGCCCTCATGTCTTCCTCTGATAGTCCCACCAGCATGCCATTATCCTCAACGCCAATTTGATACACAGCTTCTCCTCGGCCCTCCTGCAGACGCCATTTCATTTGTGTAGCCAGGTGCTCGAAGCGGTATTGTGTGGGATTCACCAGCTTCAGCTAGACAGAGAGGAGACCTCAGAAATGAGTGCTGACCCCAGCTAAACCTAGACTGTTCAGGGGATAAATGTTACTGCAAGTAACTACGATAACTGATAATTAAAAAAGAAAAATAAAAAAAAACTCTTTGTTGATGTGGTAAGCTTGCAGCTGTCCAAGGCTTACTAAAAATGCTCTTTCTAATCCACGGTGGTGTTGGTTTTCAATGCTAGTCCATTTGTGACTGCACTTACATATTGCTAACACACCACTCATATTGCCGATATGACTGTCCAATACCTCAGAAGCAACCAGTACCTAAAGCAAAGTTGATTTACCAAGAGACTACTTGAGAAAATCTACGCTTTTCATTTTTTCAGTATAGAAACTCTACCAACATGGCGGTTTGAGAATAAATAACAAATAACAGGGCATTGGACTGACAAGACAAATGACAAGACAACCTGTAAAATGAACGAATAAATATCTTCATTTAGATGACCTGCAGGTCATGGAAGAGGCCGACCTAACCAGGCATTTTTCATTATTGTATTGAAAAAATAGCACTAGTTTAACACAGAATGGTCCTCACATGACAGCTTTTGCTTACCTTGTACTCTATATTTCCCTCTTCAGCCTAAGTGAGGCAGAGAGAGAGAGAGAGAGAGAGAACAGGAATAACAGCGGTAGAAAAGTGAGACAATACACCATTGATTTGTTAAATGACAAAAGGAAAGCACTGTGACTGAATGAGTGGTCAGTGCACTAGTGTGTGAATAGGTAGTGCTATATATAAATATATGGAGTTTATACACAGCTACTTAATGTATTGTTTGATAAAAGATGTAAAAGTGTAAAAAAAGGTGGACAAATGTCTTTACATTCATTGTGCTGTAATTACATGCTGGTATGGAGCAGATGTAACAACAATGAAACCATGAAACATGTTGAGACTTGTCCCAAGGCCAAGACTACGATTTCGGTTTTTTTCCTCTTAATACCAAACAAAAACGCATTATGACACAAAGACTGAGCACGTTAAGAAATTATTAACTTTAAATATATAGAATTGGACAAATGTCTGTGTTTATTACTGTGTAGTGACAGAGTTCTTAGTTTAGTGTCATGGTCTTGGTAACATTATAGGTCAGCCAAGTACACACCCTCTCCGTTTGCTATTTACAAACACAGCTCTTCATCCACCGCTAATGACTGAACAAGAGATTTTCATGAGTCCTATTAGCCAGCAGAGCTACATGAAAACATCTGACTAACAGCTGTGGAGAACAAGCTAAATGCAAAGGTTACACAGGCAATGTTAGCCGAGTTAACGCCTCTAATTCATTTTTCCTCTCTAATGCTACTGACTACGTGTCAGTGGTAGTAGGCAACTTCATTTTAGCTAAAACGGTGTACTGGGTTAACGAGTGGCCATGTTGACCGGTGACTTAGCATGAATTCGTCAGTGTTTACCGGTAAATAAAAACAAGACAAATATAGCCCCGTGAATGTCTCATTGCTGTCCTTTTTTTTTTTTTTTTANTTTTTTTTTTTTTTTAATTTCAATCAAAAGTTAAACCCAGACTAATATAAAACTCGTCTGAAGTCTTGGCTCGAGTGAAACTTTGTCTCAAACAAAAAATAACAGGCATTACTGGAGACAGCTAAATGATCTCTTCTTATTTTCTACATTTTTTATTATCACATTCTAGCTTTTGTTAAAAACACGAGACTATACAATTTCACCAGGGGATAAAAATACTGGTAAATATTATTAGCATGTAATAATTAATACAAACTAAAGGAGCAAATACTTCAATCTGGTGACTTCAGGCTGAAGGCACCAGATAAAATGGTCACTCGATACTCTGTAACACGGGCAAATGAAACAGATACAGCTAGCCGGTCATTCTAGCATCAAAACACACACATACAGTATACACACGCTCACACAAAATCTTATTCTCTGGGTCATAATTAATGCTAGCGGGAAAATCTTGTCAAGGCTAGCTGCAGATAAGCGCGCATTTTCGGTCTTACCTCTGGAGGTAGATACGGGGTGTTATTGCATGGTTTGAAGTTGCGAGACGACCGAGCCTTTGCTTTCTTGTTGTTCTTTACACAAGCTTTTTTAGGTGGTATCCCAAATCCATTCCCCGGCTTGGACGCAACACCTTGACACCCAGAACCGTGTCCATTTCCTGGACCAAATAACTCAGATACCCGCGTATCCATCTTTCCACTATCTGGATAAATATCAAGCTATATTATTAAAATAAAAGTCGACCCAGGCATGTAGGCGTTTGTGTTGGAGTATAACTACCCTGCTAATGGTAATTTAGAGTCCCAACAACAAAACAAAGTACGCCCGCCCCCCAACTCTCAAACCGGACAACAACAGCAGCACCACCGTCCCAGTATCGTTTTGAGTTTACAGTGGATGTACGTCACAGGTTAACTGTCATGGGGTGTGCGTGATTTGAATACCGAGACGACCCGAGCGCTTTCACTCCTCCAAATAACAGGGATGTAATTTCTAAAACCCCGCCCTCCTAGATGCTCAAAGTGTCACATAGCAAACACGCACATAGTTGCAGTTCTTTGCATCAGACGAAAAAATGAATTATTACAGTAGTTCTCACCTACAATCAAAAAAAAAAAAAAAAAAAAANAAAAAAAAAAAAAAAAAAAGAGAAAAACTTGTTTACAAAAGTGATATGGAAATACGGAAGTTGATGTAATCAAATTAGTCACCGAGCAATATTTTTTGGGGGCCGAAATTTGACCTATAAGCCAAACCAATGCGTTTGTGCAGTAGCGGGAAAACATTTTTTGACCATTTGATTTTTTCCTTCTGTCGACCTTTGCTTGTTTGACTGTTTTTTTTTTTATGTTTTTGGTTTTACCTTATTGTTTCATATTTGACCGTTGCACCTGTGAACGATTTGTGTTTGAATGCATTCACCGCTTTTATTTGTGACACCTTGATTTCATTGTTTCACACTCCGTTTGTCATCTCCCACTCCTCTCACTCGTGTGCATCACTTGCATCACTCATGGTGACTTGTCTCCAGTGGGGAATCTGTGGATCGAACTGACGCCGTTGACTTCAAACATCGTGTCTTATTCCACTTGGCCATCATAGAAAGCAAATCCATGTGTCCTGCATATTTAGTCTGTGAAATTCACCTCGTTGATTCTATGCTGGTTTAGCTCAACTGCTATAACAGTAAGTTTGTTATGCAAATTTTTTGAGTTCAAATCCTGACAGAATCATACTTTTGTGATTTCCCATGCTTTTTAAAAATAAAACGAAACAAACTTTGACACCTGCAGATTTACTCTATAAGATATTTGACTGTCTTCCAAATTTTGTTATACCTCAGTTGGTAGAGACTGGATCTTATCTTGCTGTGATCCAATACCAAGTTAAATTTTGTTAGCTCTCCATAAGAATCCGTAAGCGGTCAATGATCTATTTGACAGTTAAGCCATACAGGCGTTTTGAAATTTCTGTTTTTCCCAGTTAAATTATTTTAGCTTTGACTAGTACATATCCTTTAGAGTAATATCAGAAAGCTCACACTGAACAATGGTCTCTTTGTTAAAAAAAAAAAAAAAAAAANAAAAAAAAAAAAAAAAATAGCACAGCTTTGACTTCCTCTCAGCTCAAACTTTAGCTTTGCCACTTTTTAAACCTTAATTATTACTTAATTTATAGTTGTGTAAAATATTTTAAAATGTGTCAGTTGTACATATTAAATATCTCTTGAAGAGAGTAGATGCTGTATTTCAAGATTTGAACTTTAAATGTTGTGTTTGGAAAAGACTCCCAGTTAAAATTATAGAGTGACTGTTTTGTTCCTGCAAACAGGCTGGGATTTGAGAAAAGGAAGCCAACTCCCTTGTGTAAAATAAAATACTTTCACAGTGTGTATTGCTGAAACTCAACACTGATTGGACAGAGAACCCATGATGTCGGGGTTCGGCCCATTCTGCTCTGGCTGCGAGAAGTGCTCTTGGATTTTTACAGCTTTAAATTCCTTCAAAGATCCACATTCACATTCATGCACAACATTTTCTGTAATAGTTGTGTTCTTTTGGTCAGAATGAATTATCCACTGGTGATTTTGCTGTTTGTGGGACTGTTGCAGCAGACTTCAAAGGCCGTCCTCATGGATAAACTCGCAGACAATAAGTTTTGCGCAGATGCAGAATGCTCATGTAAGTCAGAGGAGAATGAAGAAGAATGATGTATGTCCTCACAGCTTTTGTGGATAAGGATCATGCAATGAAATGTGTGTTTAGTAAAAATTTACATGTAAGAAAAGTGTATTTTTCTTTCCAAATTCCCCTTTGCTCTTATGTTTTCTGCACTTTATTAGATGCTCTCTCCATGGCCACCGCTTTGGATGACTTCACAGCTCCTGACTGCAGATTCATCAACATCAAGAGGGGGCAGATGATTTATGTGTACTCTAAACTCGTTCCAGAGGAGGGCGCCGGAGTCTTTTGGTCTGGAAGTGTACGTGCTTGTGATATGCTTTTTGGTAGCACAAGTGGACACGCTCTATCAAAGTCAAAAAAGCCACAAGAAAGAAGTGCAGAAGTTGTGCCAAACAAAGACCTTTTAGTCCTTTCTGTCCAGAGCAGAAATGACAACAAGGACATTTGGTTGAATCTTTTATCTGGAACGAACAGTATAGCATAATGTGTGTTGAATTTTCAGAAGCATTTATGAGTGAGTTAATGCAGAAAGCGTACATAATGTGCTGTATGTTAATGTGTCGTTTTGGCTGGCAGGTTTACAGTGAGCGGTACGTGGACCAGATGGGCATCATTGGATATTTCCCTGCAACTGTGGTGAAGGAGACACAGAAGTTTACAGAAGCGACAGTGAAGATTCCTACAACTGTGAGTATATGCAACGTTGTCTCCTGTATAGACAGATACACGATTTTTCTATTCATTTTCTGTAGTAATAGGTGATGGCTGATATTGTGTCACAATTTAATACAAATTTTTGGTTTGCCTTTATTGCAGGACATGGACTTCTATTGTGATTAGGACATGATGGACTGAAGCCTTTCTTTCTCAAGTCCATGTAGAGTTTGACACCCTGGTCTTGATTTAGTTGGACTTCTTCTTCTTCTTCTTCTTCTTCTTCTTCTTCTTCTTCTTCTTCTTCTTCTTCTTCTTCTTCTTCTTCTTCTTCTTCTTCTTCTTCTTCTTCTTCATATATAGCATACTTTTGATCAATAAATCAATAAATGTTTGTATTTGGAATTATCTCTCTCTCACTGAAGAGTTTCAATTTGTTTCCCACTTGCTATACTGTAGCACTGTGGGTGGTCTTTGCAGGTGTGCTCTTTTCCATGAGGTGTTTAGACATTTTATTTTATTTTAGAAAAGTTGGAATGGTATGAAATAATATTAGACAAGCCTACACATTTTATTTTTTTAATTAATCAACAGAGTAGCAAGATGTGAGATCATCCACATTTCCCCATAGGGACTCTCTCTCTCTCTCTCTCTCTCTCTCTCTCTCACACACACACACACACACACANTCTCTCTCTCTCTCTCTCTCTCTCTCTCTCTCACACACACACACACACACACATTGAAAAGCATCTAGAGAATAGTCTATGGGGCATATGTGGCTCTTCTGTGATTAAACATGGTTTGACATTTACTTTCACTGTTAAGACTCTTTCCAAAGGACAGCTTGGATCTCATTTTAATTGCTTCTGAATCATCAGCATGACCTCTCTCTGTATCACCGCATCTGCCCAGACACAGCAAAGAATATATCAACTCTATCAATGTTCTCCTTTTCCCAGTGGTGGATTATCAGAACGCAATATTTTTCATGACTTTGATTAAATTTTTAATTTTCCTCTGAGCTTACATTTAATTTCTCTACCGCCTTAGAGAATTTGTGATTGCTGTCCTTTCGATTTGACGCCATTACAAACAGCTTATTTTCATTTGTTCGCATCAGTTTGACCACAGGCATCCTTATAAATGTGGCCTTACCAGATTAAAAAACAAAGCTGTCACACATTGTAATCAATCTCCTTTCCCCGTCCTCGCTGAGATCAATACAAAGCTGTTTAAAGTGTGGACATGTCCCATGAAATGTCACCCAGCAGGAAAAGACCTAAGGCATGTCTTAGAGAAGAGAAGAGTACAATACAATACAATACCTGTACAATACAAAGACATGCAGAAATATTTACAAAAAGCATCTTCAAAACCTGCCTCAATTTCAAATATATTATCAAACTTGTATCTGCAGAGGAAATTAATATTTCACTGTCATGCTTCACAAACAAATGTCCCAAGGTCTGAAAAGCTTTTTCTAAAAGCTTTTTTAGCTGACTGTGTGTGTATGTGTGTGTGAGAGACAGAGAGAGAGAGAGAGAGAGAGAGAGAGAGAGGNACTGTGTGTGTATGTGTGTGTGAGAGACAGAGAGAGAGAGAGAGAGAGAGAGAGAGAGAGGAGGGAAGGGGTGTATATTTGTGCACAAATCACTGCAAGTTATTCCTGTCTAAAGTCACTCCACTCAGACAGCTGTAGCTTTAGGGCGTTACCATAGCGACAGGCAGAGCTACAGTGTCAGAAGAGATTGATATATGCTTCTGTGTTTGTGTGAGTGTGTGTGTGTGTGTGTGTGTGTGTGTGTGTGTGTGTGTGTGTGTATACCTCGTGTGTTTTCTGTGTGTGCTTTAAGGGAGCAGCTGCCAATTGCAGGCTACAGTAGATGCATTTGACTTGCTCTCACCTGCTGTCACAGCCACACCTCAACACCCAGCAGCACAGCAGAGCCTGACATTTCAGATTTCAGGCTCGCTCTTTTTAACATCCCAAAAATCATATCTGAAATATGATGCCCGAAAAGTGAAATGATCAGCCTATCAGTTGAGATCAGATCTAGATTAGAAGAGTTGAAATAAAGAAAGTCTTTTATTCGTTTAAAAGGAGAGAAGAAATACAAATGGAAAAGGTAATTTGGAAGAGAAGAGTTCCCGGGCAAACAAAACACTCCACTGCACCTCAAGAACAACTTATCTGTTTCTGCAAAAAAAAAAAAAAAAAAAAAAAAAAAAAAAAAAAAAAAAAAAAAAAAAAAAAAAAAAAAAAAAA
>VXCM01000265.1:384803-401387 GCA_014773175.1 Lucifuga dentata
GTCTGTCTGTCTGTCTGTCTGTCTGTCTGTCTATCTATCTATCTATCTATCTATCTATCTATCTATATTGAACCAGAACACTGGAAGCACAAACACATTGGTTCCTGGGCACAGAGTGACTCAGAGAGAATGTTACTGCTGATGAAACACCTCAGTTTTCTCTTGGGGCAAAATAACAAGGGGCTTTGTCCCCTGAGAGGAGAAAGATGACAGACAGAAAACTCCATTTGCTGCCCATAAAGAAGGCTTTGTGGATTGTTATGCATGCATGTCTAGAAGCGAAATTGTGCATGTGTGTGTCTGTAGAGACAGATTATCAGTCATGTCTTATCAGTCCTTGAAGGACAGGGTTTGTCAGCATGGATTTTCCTCAAGAATGTCACTTAGAAAATACCAGCTCACTTCCTGTTTGAACTAAATCAGTCAATCAGTCAGCATGAATCAATAATCATGAAAGCCCAGGGATCGCCGGTGTCCTTCTCAGTTGATTAATTGCATTTGTTAGCCTAGTTTATTGTCAAGAATGCGTGACCTTCAGCTGGCTATGTTGTGTATCGCTGCCACATTTAAAGGTACAATCTGTGATTCAAAATGCAAACAAAAGGGTCACCTCACTACCATAAATCAAAATACACCATCAGAAACCGCCGTCACTTCTAAGTTGGTTGATTTTAAACATGGCATATCATTATTTTCATTATTTGCTGTAATATAGAACGGAGTATGTGTTGAACATTGTCAAAGTTGCAAAAACCTGTGTAGACATGCATCCAGTAAGACAAACTCATCAGTCCTGAACTGAAAGCTTTGTGTTTATTTCTTTACATCTGTAACATCTAAACATTAGACACATAGATGACATGCTAGCGACAAGAGCGTGAGTGAGTGTTTAGCTAGCATCCACCACGTTACAGCTGGCCAATTGGAACAGAACTGGAGAGAGCCTTAGCGAGACAGTACCTAAAACAGTATGTTTTCACCCAGCGTGCATAACGGTGCTGCAGCAAGAAAGAGTAGAAAGAGTAGAAATGGATCACAGTTTCATTGCAAAGATATCAACTTCTAAATGAAAATAAGAACACATATATTTGTATAATATGTCCCCTTTAATATATACACACATTACAACAACACAATCTAAGTTATTAATGTTTTCTGATGCTGTTAAAGGTTGGTTTATGTCACAGTTCTGCATGTCTGGTCAGCCACTCACCTGCCATTTCTGCATGCCTGGTCCTCAGCTACTCACCTGCCATTTTTGCCTGCCTGGTCTTCTGTTCCTCACCTCCGTTCATCAGCCTGATTCATTCAGGTTCGGACGCTGTCACCAATTAGCACCAATTAAGCATGGATTTAAACCCCAGTCTCACACTCACCCTTTGCCAGATTGTTCTTTGCCATCCCCGATGCGAGACATTCCAGCGTTCATTTGTGGATTGACCTTCTGTTACCGACTCGGCCTGTTTTGGACTATTCTGCTCGTCGCCCCCCTGGTCACCACCTCTGCCTTCTGTCCCCGACTCCGATTCCAGTCTCTGCGTTTGGACTCTTTGTTTGACTGTGTCAGTGTAGGCACTTTGTCCTGCCAGTTTTTCTGCCTGCCTCTGTGTTGGACTGAGAGCTCTATTAAAGAACTTTACTTGTTGGAGTTGTACTGTGTGCTGCATTTGGGTCCAAACCCCACCCGTCACAGGTTTACATGAGTATTCTTTGTAAAACAGCAGGAAAACTCACCTGTATTTTCAGTTTAATCAGTTGGCAAATGGAAAAAAAAGTATATGTTTTTGATTATTAAAAGAAAAACTACTTTTCAATTATATGTGAATTTAGCTGAAATATGTGATTAAAATTTGAGAATCTCTCTCTCCCTCTCTCTCTCTGTCTGTGTGTGTGTGATTGTGAGTGTGTTATATCTCTGACTCATATAATTGTGCAAGCTAGTGTAATTCCACCCATTTTCTGTCACACAACCACACAAAGAAACCGCTGATTTATTTTCTTGTGTATTCAAACTTCTAAACAACTTGATGCTTCGCACTCTATTCAAAAGCTCTTTGAGAATGCATGTAAACCTGCATTTTGCAGAAATTGTCTTTATTTGCAGAAGAAGAGCTCCAGACAAATAAGTGGAATAATCTACGCAGTGAGTCCATCTGTTCATTATGTCACCACCACCTTGGAAATATATCTCCTTCCTGCTGATAAATACCATCTGACAGCTCAATTGATGCACGTACATTACTCTTCTAATTAACAACATTAATATCTCCGAAAAATTGGGTTTGTGCATCTGTACACGTGCGAGAGAAATGAAGAAGAATGAGACATGAGGCAAAACGTGACTTTTCTGAATGTACGGGGTATTCGTGATTATTATTATGTTGTTTTACTGCTTTGTTCTCATTGGTCAGTTTGTTTCCCATGAAGACCTATATTTCTGTCACACCTGAATAAACCCCTTTATGCATGACAGCCCCTTTCCACGACTCTCCACTTCCAGAGAACCAACTTCCTTCCAGTCTTTCTTTTCCATCTGTTTTGCCTATCACCGTGGTTACCATAATGATTCAGTGAAAGGTTACTGTGTGTGTGTGTGAGTGTCTGGCAGGGGTAAATGGTACATAATCTGTACGTAAAAGACAACCCAGAATGAATCTGCTCTCTGCTCATTAGCATTAATAATGTAAAGCCCACATCCGTGATTCATGAGATGCTCTATGAAAAACATAGAAACATCTCCACTAAGTTAATGATGAACGCGTAGGTCAAAGGTCATAAAGCTGAACGAAAATGACAGGAAATACCAGGAGGTCATTATGTGCAGCCATTAGTCTGGGATTTCTGTTCAACAAAGTAAACCAAGAGACTTTGCAAGGTTATTTCCATTGGTTACATATATTAGATGATAAATACATAAATAAAGAATCATCCTGTGGCTACGTAGGTTGGTTATAAAATGATTTAACCATTTACTGGAATGAAAGTGAAACATCTTGTCAGTGCCTCAGACAACTTTAATCCTTGACCTCATTTGCTCTTTTGTTTGGATGGAACTGAATGACACTGCTCTATAGAAAATATTATCATCAACTGATGTCCAAACAGGATAATAAGGTCTAATGTCAAGATGCATGTAAAATGGCATGTGGATGGGTCTGTCTGGGAAGCTTCATCTCAATAATACAGGAAGTAAGATGTCTGGGAGGTGTGCAGTGCCGAAGTGCAATCACTACTTATTCAGATTGAAGAGGTTTTGCTGTTCATCCAAACGGCTTCTTCCATTCTAACTAGTGTTTGGAAAGGTAACAGCATTGATCAACATGTGGCAGTCGCACCCATCGATGGGCAGACCCCCAGTTTGCTTGAAATAATGAGATAGAAACAACAACAAAAAAAATCTGCAGTTTGTTGATTTGGAAACCACAGAAAATTGCAGAAGTTGAAATAAAGGGGTTCTTGCGCTATCCTACTCAATATAAAATTCTCAACATAAAATCTGTGAAACATCCTATTAATCTTTTATCATTATACCAATGAAAAGCTCCCAGTTTCAAGCAGTCTTTTCTTCATTCTCTCAAACACGATGTCTGAGTCTCAAAAAGCTTCAAAAGTTCTATTATACACCACGTCTGCTGACCTTGTTATAGGCAAGCTGAGAGCAGCTGTGGGTAAAAGGCCTCAGCCCTCACATTAATTCATCCATTCAAGTCTTTCTTTATGTGATTGTGCCTTGGAGGTTGCTGATATCTGACAGAGTCGTCTATTCACTTCATAACACAGATAATGAATGTATTCAGTCAGCACAGTGGCTGGAGGTCTGAGAGAAAACTGCTGCTTCTAACGTTTGATGCTTGTACATATTATGACACTATCTAAACCAAAAGAAAAAAAAAAACACTTCAGTGTAATACATACACGCATACAACTAGAAACAAACTAAATATNCAAAAGAAAAAAAAAAACACTTCAGTGTAATACATACACGCATACAACTAGAAACAAACTAAATATTCTGTAAGTGACATTTTTTTAGCATCAAATAAAAATGTCAGCCAATGCGGTAAGAAAAAATGTCTAAATAAGAGCTTGTGCAGAATACAATGCAATGTACTGCACTCCAGTATAACAGGCATACAATAATAACTTTGTAAACCTGTAATTAAATTAAAATGACTTATAATAAATTACTTATAATTTTCAGTTTTTGTTGACACTGTGTCAGAAAGATATTGATTTAACTCTATGGTAACAAGGCACTCTGTGAGGGTTTCTGTTTTTCAGTGATTTTGCAGAGAAAGATCAACCTTAAGTGGCTCTTTAATTTTCGAAAATGATTGTGAACACACCACCAAACTCCACTAAACAGCTTGCTTGTAATCAGTAATGATTAAATAACAATAATTGCACTAATCTTTCAGACTCGAGTTCTACGATCAGGATGAGTAACGACTTTTGAGCGATTTGAGTAAATTATTATTAATGTTACAGTTTTCTGGGTATGAAGGAAGCATAGCAGTTCTCCTTTTGAACGTTGAATCTTGATGTTTTGTGTCAGCAAACAACATTATGATGTGGTTTGTCCATTAGGTTTAGACACATTTCTTTCAAGTTTCATATCTCGGCGTTGCAGCCGTTCAAGCTCAGTGTAAGCAAGTCCATGACTCACAATGATAAAAATTACTGCTGTAATATAACTCCTTATTCTGAAAAGCATTGTCATATCCCTCCATTTGCTAAATGTCAAATCATAGCAAACAGAACTCACACACACGCTTGAGGTATTAGTACGTGTGGCTGGTGGGTATCTGCATCAGCACACGAGCATTAGTAAATGTTCTTGTATTAAATGACAAATGAGAGCCAGAATACCCTATATCAGAATAATAATAATAAAAAAATAATAATAATTACATCCTGCTCCTTACAAGCTCCAAAACATCTGCTTCTCAGTCGTTGCTTCACAGAGTCTTCAAACACTTTATAGACCAATCAGGTTTGTTAAGCCTAATGGTCCTCGTATTGATTGGCTGGGGTATCCTTGCCATCGCATGGATAGAATGAACAATGAGCTTCCCAATGATGATCTCTAAATGCATTTCAGCTTGGAGTTTTATTGACCCTCTCGGAACGGCCGGTGTGTGGTTTATTTACGCAGCTCGCTCAGCCTGTTTTTACAACAGCAGGATTGATCTTTAAAGGGAATGTTGAAGGAAGTATTGCACACCATCATCATCACACAGTTGACTGGTTATAATGAAGCGGACACATTTTAATGCTATCTAATATTAGGTGGTTATGGCTTAGCAAAGTTGAGCGGTAAAAAAACAATTAGCAAACCTCGTGAAAACAAATTATCGTTACTTGATTAAATAAATGAGGCTACGCTGAATAAATTAATCAGCGCAGGAAAGAATTGCTAATTAGCTGTTGTGACTTCACAGTCAGTAGGCAGGATGGCAGGATGGCAGGCTTGTGGCTTTGGTCCTGAACCATAAAGAGACTGTGGCTGTCATTAATCCCAAGGTGGATCAAACACAGTGGCTTCTCACATCTGTGTTAAGAGTCCAATGAAAGGCGCCAAACTCTGCTTCCATGAAAGCCTCTGCTGCAGCATACACACACCAATGTTCATGCACAGTGGAACCCTGGAGAATCAGAGAGCTGAGGATATGGAAAAACACTCGTATGCACACCTACACTGATGGGTTTTGTTCTTTATGTAGCATTTCTCTGCAGCCATTGTAAACTTTGTATAAAGTAATTGATACCTAAATGCCAAGCGGCTGTGTTATTCACATCTTAATGACTCTGTGTCTCAGTTCCCAGCAACGTTTACTCCTTATCGCCTTTGTTTTTAGAAATCTCTTTCATTCCTCCCTCCAGGCTATCGCCGCCATGCTCAGTAAATATGATCCTTCTGTGTTTATTAAAGGATAATGTCTGAACTTCAACCACTGCTAAATAACTAAAGCACACGATATTTTGTTAATTGCCTGTTACATAGCCATGTTTACCCTGTACCCTGTGTCGCCTATGAAAAATATCCATTGTTTGCTTTCTTAATGGACTTTGGCTGCTTGTCTATAAGGCCGTACTGGAAAGAGGCTTGGAAACCTCGGAGATACCATTACCATTAGCACTAATGTCCTTTTGAAATGGAAAGAGCATCAGGGCCCACACACACAGACCACTGTGTATGCTGCTTTATGCTGGCTGCATGACGCCGACCCTTCGTCATCACATCCTGCCAAGGTCGGTCGTCCTGTCCCCTTCCTTTTGTCACAGACCTCTCACATCAGCAATTTCCCTCTCAGCAAAACACACACTCACTCACACAGTGCACATTTAACTGTTGAACTGATCTTTGGCATTTCCACCATACTTCCAAAAATCATAGTGTTTACTGGAAAACATTTAGACTAAAAAAAAAAGAGAACAGAGTGTCAGCTTTTACTAATGCACACATATGCACATAGTTGTAGCTAATATGGGAAAGCTTTGGTGACTGTAACCAACATAGAAACAGATGGAAAGCATGACTTTCCTCCCTGATGCTACATTTTCCCAGTGAGTCAGTTCCAATGTATGTCCTAACGGGGAGTTGGAGCTTAGCAGGATTTGTGACAGTGACCTTAGTTACTTGCTAATCATTTCCTGCTGTGCCTCAAAGGTCAGATTCTCTCAAAAGGCACAGAGTGTTAAACACAGCATCATCAAACACCGCAGCCTGACTGAAGCCGATAATCACTCAGGCATCAGATTGGAGGCAGCTGACTTCACCGACAACTAAATGATGGTAGGAAATGGAAAAAGTTGGCAGTGCCTTCAGTGTTTCATAGCTGGACTAGCTGCATCTCAGGAGGGTTGATTAGAAAAATGAATGTTGAGGTAATGTTTTCCACTGTATCCAATGAAAATCAGCAGCAGCAAATGTCTTTGAGGCGTTTGATTGTGGCATGTTGGGAGCACTTGGTAAGATACGATGCTAATGGCAATTAAACCGCTGCAGTCACGACTTTAGCATAACTCCTGAGTGCATGCTGGGTATGAACGTCTGCCTCTGAAATGAGAATGGCCCACACACACATTTAAAACTTACAGTAAGATCTAAAACACCCGGTGATATCATTTAGCTGATCATTGTTGGGCTTGTGACAAATCATCTCATTATGTGATCCAGAGCATTAGCTGCTGTCAAATTAGCTCTGCTTAAAAATATAGCCTAAACAGTGTAATAACATTTGTTCCTGGAACTCAGCTGTGAATGTGACAATACGACAATGAGATTTAACAGTTTGGTGCTGAGGGGATGTTACATAATCAACAAAGCAGAGCACAAAGATGTCATAGTAGAATGCTCATAATAAATCTGTAGCAGGAGTGTAAGCCAGTCTACTATTTACATTTGATTCTGTATCTGTTATTGATTCTTGGGCTGCACAGTGACTCAGTGGTTAACACTGAAGGTCTTGGGTTTGAATCCAGATAGAACTGTTCAGTGTGGGCCTGGTGCTCAACATCCATCCATTTTCTAAACCCGTTTGTCCTGTTGAGGGTCACGGGGGGGCTGGAGCCTATCCCAGCGGTCACAGGGAGAGAGGCGGGGTACACCCTGGACAGATCGCCAGTCTATCGCAGGGCTGACAAACACATTCACGCTCTCATTCACACCTACGGGCAATTTAGAGTTCCCAGTTCACCTGACATGCATGTCTTTGGAGGAAGCCGGAGCACCCAGAGGGAACCCACGCAACACGAAGAGAAAATGTAAACTCCACACAGAAAGGCCCTGCCCCAGCCGGGAATCGAACCCAGGACCTTCTTGCTGTAAGGCAACAGCACTAACCACTGCACCACCATGCCGCCCTGGTGTTTAACATTATTTTCTAATTTTCTCACACAGTGCAAAGACAAGCAGGCCAGGTGAATTGAAAAGTATTTGCCCCATAAATATGAATTGTTAAAGGTGTGTGTGTTAGCCCTGTCCAGGGTTTACCTTGCCTCTTACCCAATGAATGCTGGGATAGATCCAGCTCCCCCTAGCATAAGAGGCAATGGATGGCTGGATCTAATAATTTCTGATGGATCTGATGATAATAATTTCAATATCTGTATTTGCACTGTATTCAGAGGCCATCCAGAAGTGGGTGGGGCATAAGCCAAAAGTGGGCGGGGACACCATCGTAACTACTAGCTCCTTTGCCACCAATCTATGATTAAAAAAAACCTGCACTAGTCTTTGTGAGAAGGTTACATAATGATGTAATGCTGTGTGATAACTTAAGTTCAATAGTTTTCACCTTGTCATTATTAATAAATGGTTTGCACAGTTAAAAAAGAAAAGAAAAACAAAACATTACAGACAAGAAGGCAGTCTAAGAGCACATACCTGTGCCAAGGCCAAAAAAAATAAAAAATAAATAAAAAAAATCTCCAATTAAAAAAACAAAACAAAACAAAAAACCCCAACAATAACTGCATCCTGTGTGATCCAAAATATGATCTGAATCACCAAGGATGAGTGGATCTTTTTGTTTAAAAAAATGAGCCACCATACTAAATTTCATTGAAATCGGCCCATTACCATTGATTTATTTTTCGGCTAAAAAAACCTTCTGGATCTCAGCTCTAGAATATGATTCAGATCACCTCCAAAATGTAGTTGCTTCTTCCTCTCAGTATCATCTATGTGTCTCCCAAATTTCATCCAAATCTGTTAATAACTTTTTGAAATATTCTGCTAACAAACAGATAGACGAACCAATGCCGCTAGGTAGTGAGGTAGCTCCCGTTAATCAAATCAAACCAATAATTTCTCATTCTGTCTCTCTAGACGAATGTGATTCATCCTTGATGTTAATTTGCACATCTTTTATTCCCTCCTAGGTGATACATTTATTAGGAAGCACAGAATACTCTCCTTTAAATAAGTAATACACAGAGAGAAATAATTAGTGTGATTATGCATCATCTCTCCTTCCGCAGTTGTTTTTCTTTTCCAATTAAACTAAATTTACATCCAGAATGTGCTTTGAATAACAAAACAGAGTAACTTTCCCCCCTGTTGTACCTGTATTTACTCCATCTTCCTCCCTGCCGTTGTTGTTTATGTGGAAAGTTGCATGAGAACTGCTACAGGCTTCCATAGTGGCTTGTTCCCAGAGATCATTAATTATATAAGATGCTGGGTTTTTTCCCATACTGATGTTGAGCCTTGGCACAAACTCATGAATTTATATTTCATTTTTACTTGGATTTACAGAGAGGAGTCAGGCAGAGAGAAGAAATGAGTGTTTTTCATTGCTAGAAAGGAAAAAAAAAAGTAGTTTATCTTACTAGATGGTAAATAAAATATAACACAGCTGGTGAAAAAGGCCATCATGATGTGTTAGATTTTTCTTCACAATAACAACACTGCTACCTCATGTATATTAGGATAAATAGGAAATTCTAGGCTTGACTTAAATGACATTCAGTTGTAACAAATGGTTTTGTGCTAAGGAAGATTGTTTGTCTTAAATACATTTTGTTGCTTATGATTATCACATTGATTCCCAAAATTATTTAGGTTTAAAGGGGGAGATTTGGGACATCAACTTGACTTGAAATGTGCTTAATCCATCACAGAGAACATGGTGTCTTAATTTTTTTTTTTTTTTTTTTTTTTGTCAAAGTTTACTTAATTTAACCAATCAAACACGGAGCTACAGAGAAGAAAATGGGAGAAGATGTCTTTTTTTAAATGACTGTGCCTTCTGCAATGGAGTGTACGTGTTGGCAGGTGAAAGACTGAATTTTAAGCAGGGTGAATCACCTCAACATTTAAGTTTGAAAGATTAGAGGATATGGTAAAATAATACAAAATAATGCAAAATATAGTTTAATGTTTTGGAAAATAGTTGACAGTAACGTAATGTGTTTATTGGGCTCAAACATGCAACATCACTGGTATGGTCCTTTAAAATTTGTCTAGATCAGCAATGGTCAGACATACAGCAGAAAACACTCTTATTCTACATTATGCTCATTTGCCAAACATATTAAATGCTGGTCATTTAGATGATCTCTTCAATATGTGAAATTAGCTCAAATTTATATGGTCAAAAAATTAAGGATTGAGACTTTAATGTTTAAAATATTCCCAGTGTTTACTTAAGTCTAAGTAAAAAACGGAGGCACAGGTAGCATATTAGTTATCCACTGTATTATTCATTTCCCTGCAGAGAGAAAAATCAAAACACCACAGCAGTGTGGTACCAGACATCACAAATGAAAGACGTGGGCTGTGGAAATTTAAATTTCCTGTTTCCCACAGGACACACGAGTCTTTACAGACCTGCAGGAGGGATGTAAACAGCACTTACATACTAGCATGATGCTTTAGTTTTGTGACAGAGGGAAATGGAGGAAGGGAAAAAATGTTAAATGCTGCATTGATTTACTGAAGGGGAGAGAGAGAGAGAGAGAAGACAGAGTGATATAAGATGAAAATGAGGGAGGAAGTGAGAGTGATGAGTTCAATTTAGCCTTCGTTCGTGCCGAGTCATGGTCCGTGACAAATCACGCTGGTGTTTCCACCTGAGCTGGCCGTGCTGTCTGCCATGTCTCACAGCACATCAGCTCCAACATAAACTCCTGTTGTCCCTCTGCTGGCTGCTATCTGGCTGCCTGCTGGAAGTACTGTCAAGTCAGGTTTCAAGTCAAGTTTATTTGTATAGCCCAATTACACACATGATGTCTCAAAGGACTTTACAGGCTCACACATCAACAGTTCTCAACCCAGCCCAAGCTTTCTAAGAAGACAAGGAAAACTCCCTAAAAAACACTTAACATGTAAGACAAAAAAGGAAGAAACCTCAGAAGAGGCAATTCAATGAAAGATTTCCTCCCCTTGAACGGCCAGGTGTACTGTGGAATAAAAATGTATATCAGACCACTGACCTATGACCTGTACACCTGTAAAAGTCAGTATGTCTTGTCCATGAAAGCATTAAAATGTAACAAATTGTCAAGGACTAGAATCATGAGAAAAGATGATGTTTGAGAAGTAACTTATGTCACTGATTACATGATACTCTGTATAAAAATGTTCACTTCCTCTACCGTTCTTCAGAATATTCCATGTTAGCAGAATGGCTACATGGTGTTCTCTGTGCACGTATTGAATAAACCTTGTGATGTGGCAGTTGCTCCGGAGTCTGCGGCGAAATTTATTTCACATTACCACAGGACACATAGGTGGGGAAACGAGCAAAAGTTACAAAGATACAAAAAATTTCCATCTAAATAATGGATGTGTACAACACATTGCTGCAATTAAACACATTTACTCTGATAACTACATATAGATCAAATGCTCCAGGAGATCTGTACAAAGTGCTTCTTTAAGTATTTGGGACCATCTTGGACCAAGCATTACATTTTAAGAACATGTGGACTACATCTATAAAAAAGTCTCAACACCTTTTTATTACATAAATTGAGGACCTTTAAGGTCAGTCAACACATTCTTAACAAAGTCTATTCGTCCCTACAGAAAGAGTTCTCACCTTCAATACTGTATCCTGGTTTGGATATCTGACTGTTAAAAACAAGACCAAACTCTCCAAAGTAATCAAACTTGGTAGTGCAATTTCAGGCTGTAAACAACACCAACTATCCTATCATTACAGCAATTGGCTTAAAAGAATGACTCACCATCCCATCCTCTGAATCATCACTTTCAGCTCCTACCTTCAAGATGGAGATAGAGTTCCATGTGCAAAGAAAAATATCTATAAAAAAATCATTCCTTCAATTTGCCATAAAACAGTTAAATCAGTAACTAATAGACACATTAATATTAATATAGAGACACTAATAGACACATTAATATCAGCCTTCTCCCAGCACTTAGCACCTTATCTTATCTTTTTACTCTAGAACTTTTTATCTGTGACATGATTGCTTGTTTTTAAATATACTTATGTATTGTACAATTAGTGTTTACTCATATTTTGTAATGTCCAATGTCTGTTATTAGCTCTTATTTTTGCAAGCCAAAGACAAATTTTCATCTTTGGGTTATAAAGGCGGACAATAAAGTTGAGTTGAATTTGAATTTGAATTTGAAATCAATGAACAATGCTCATATGTGTGTCGATGTCATGCTGATTGATTCAACCCTAAATGTATAAAACTGAGGCCTTTGAGCTTTTTAACTAGAGAAAAAGCAGCAACATTACACTAAAAAATATCTCTTTACAAGTAAAAGTCATACATTCAAAGTTTGCTGAAGTAAACGTCAAAGGTAGATAGATAGCAAATGGTATGAGCAATAAAACCAAGTATTATTTATAATCTTATGCAAATGCCAGACTTGGAGATATGAGATTTGAGGTATAGATATGATTATCATTCAAAAGTCTTATTATGGTTTTAAAGCAGTTGGAGGATTTCATGCTTCTTTACAGCTTAACACTCCTAATTTTTTGAAGGATAGTGACAAAAACTAAGCAAATCCACCAAACTGGAGATTTGAAGTCTTTCATGCATGGATTTATTAATTTTCATGTTTTGAGGTCAAACAAAGGATAAGCTGCTTCTCTCCACTAGAATAAATTCTCCGACCTTTATTCCTTTGCAAAATGCTTGAGCATATCAAAAAGTCATTGTGTCATTGAGCTAAAACAAGACTAAGATAGCTTTTTAACTTTACAACAGCAATATTTCATGTGTTTAACTCATACTGAAAGTAAAATCTGAATCCACACAAGTACAGTACTTGAGTAAATGCACTTAGGTACTCCTCTGATCTCATGTCTAGACGACCACAGCTGTTAACAGCAGTTAAATGGATGATCGATGCCAAGTGACACTGTGGTAATGATATGTCATCAGCTGTCAACCCTTTGTCATTATGGAGACCGGTGTCGTCTGTGAGCTTTAATATCCGGCTACCGATGACAGACGGCACCTTATCTCAGAGAAGCAGAGGCAGGCCATGGCTTGCTGTGATACACAGACAGAAAAAGAGATAGAGAGAATGAAACCATCAGAAGTGCAGCTCCTGACACTATCCAGACTGCAATCAATACGGATATAGCACCCACAATCCCCCACTCCTTCAGAGAAGTCCTAACGCCATGCTGGCTGCTGCTGGTCTGAAACGACAGCTTAACTAAGGGAAGGATAAGAAAAAGCTTTTTTTTTCATTCCTCTATCGCTCCCTCTCTCTGCTCTTAATTTCTGTGAGAGGGAAAGTCTAACTTTTTGTAGCTCAGGGAACCTTTGGCAGAGTAGTGGCTTCCCACAGCTTGTATTCGCAAGATCTCTTACCAAATAATAATAATGATAATAACCCCTAAAACTTTATAGAGTTTAAATAGAGTTACAAGTTCTCCACAGCCAGTACAATATAAGAGACTAAATACATGCTAAAACAATCAAATGGAAAAGAATCAAAATTAAAACTGTGGTTCTCAAACTGTGGTACTTGTACCACCAGTGGTACTTGAAGCGCCCCCTAATGGTAAGCCAGATGCCTCAAAATTTTTGAAGAAAATCAGAACAATTTAAATGGCAATATTATTGTTTTTGTTGAAAATACCCCAACCTGTTCCATGTACACACTGTGTACTCCTGTTCTACATGTTAGTTAGTTAACTTTTCATGCTTTCCTGTAAAATACTTTAATCTATTTTAGTACAACACATGCACACATGGGTTACTTTGTTTTTAGCGTATTTCTAAGGATGGATATCCTTGGCTGATTGATTCAACAATCTTGCTTCTTGACTGAATAAAGTTGAGAAATGCTGAATTAACACAGCTGCAGCTTTTAATATCTGAATAAAAGCTGCAGTGACACATGAAAAAAGGACAGAACACCCCCAAAATCTTCATACCACTGGAGAGCAGGAATAGATTTAACTGATAAATAATATTTCTACCCCGACAACATTTCCTTAAGACAACATTACATTGGCTTGTTATACAAACTTTCAGTCCCAAAATAATTGATAAAAATGCAAAATTTCCAAAAAGTTCACAGTTAGCAGGTACCAAAGGACTTTTAACCTGGAATATGATCTTATTTTTGCACAGTGAAGCAGCAAATAGAGCATTAGATCACGGTTTATGGTCTTATACTTGTGTAGCCACCCACTCAGATATTTTCATTATGTGAGCCGAATAGAATAATAAAAATTTCAAACGATTTCATTATCCTGCATGACTTGATTTTCCACAGCTGATTTGAGCTCATTTCCCTCTGTAAATGTTACAGACGTATCCAAAGCTGAGGTGTCATAAGCTACATTTACATTACATGATGCCCAATTCAGATTTTTTTTGCCTATATCTGATATATATATATATATTTTTGGACAGCGTACTATAATAATGTATTTATGCCTTCTTTCTTAAGTCATTCAAAACCTGCAGCTTTGAACTGCATCCGGGATGCACAAAACTATTGCTTTCTGAAGCAGATCCACAAAGATGGTCACAATGTTTTAAAATGGAGAAGGAGGATTAGAGCTCTTGTTTGCAGCTCAGACATGTGCAGAAATGATCACTGCTATCTCAGTTTACAGGGAAGTCTGGATGCAAGCGAGGACTCAAAATCGGTGGGATTGTGTGGTTGATAACTTTGACAATGATCAGTGGGCAACATTTGAATGCAAAGAGACACATTTTAAATGTTGTGAGAACATTTATCGCAAAGACTCTCCCATCAGCATGCTTACTTGAACTATAAAGGCTGCAAGGGGAGCCTGTTATTGTATGCTAGCAGCTGTTTGGCATAAACACCACATCAGTATGTCTAATATACTGTATACAGTATAATATGTCCTCCATTGCTGTTGAAGGAGAATGATCATCATATTGGCTACTTGCATACATCCTTTATATGGGGATAAAGTGTCACATTTTATTACTTTTGAGTCGGCATGACAAGGAAATTCTGATCTGTGTGTTTAGATTGCAGTCGCATTAGCAGATATCTGCTACATATCTGATTTATTCCCACATATGCATGTAACGCAAAACAGATCTGAGAATATCCAATTCCTGATGTTTTAACCACTTACATCTTCACAGTGCATATCAGATACATGCCACATGTGAAAGATCAGAATCAGGTCGCGTAAATGTAGCCATCTCTTGGAGTTTTACTGCATACAGTGGGAGCAATAAAATTAATCCTTCGACATACATATATAAAATTTGTCACATTTTCCCAGATGAAGCCACATAGCCTTCATGTTGTGAGTGAATCCCCTGCTCATCTCTTGATTATGTTTTTTAAACCCCAATTTAAAAAGCCACCTTTCATACAGAAAGCTTCAGTTTCACATGCTTTTATAGGACACTAAAATTGGATGTATTTGCTAATATACTAATGAATTTGACCTAGACAGAGTAATGGTGACACACATACATACATCACAACATAAATTGTTAATAATTTGTCAGAAACCCTCCTCACTCTCTGAAAGCAGACATTACTAGCATTTGTCTTAACAGATACAGAATGTATGAATCAGCAGTGAAAACAGGAGCGTGGATCAGTCGGCGGGGAAGGCGTGAGGAATGGGGCGCCGATGGAGAAAGGAGGGATTCTGGCTTGGCTGAGCTTCATAACTAATCTGCTGCAGGATGGCAGGAGTGTGGGAGGAGGTCTGCAGGAGCGTGGAAATGGTTATTAGCAAAGAGGACCCACTTATAGGAAATCCACCTTCATTATGTCTGTGATCCACGTGCTGTTGTGCTTCCATAATACTCACGTGACATTATGTAACTAAGGTGATAGATTAGCTTCTTTTAAACAGTTTCATGCTGAGTTAATAATGACAAACAATTGGAATAAAAATAAAGATTCAAAATATACATTATGCATATTTTATACTGTAAGCCCATTATCATTGTCTCACCAAATAACAGAAATAATAATTTAGTAAATATAGATATTACTTGTGAATTCACATTTACAAAGTTAGAATGTGCTTTTATGCAACCTATCATGTTATATAGATTTATATAACCTCTTTACTTTTGCCCTGCCTTGTAATGACATTATTCCACAGAAACCCGTCATTGTTAATGACTCTGGCCATTTCTGAAAGAAAGGTTATTTTTAGAACACTTAAAAATGCAGAAAATGCAGACAATCAAAAATAAAAAATACAGCCTGAGCCTTGATGATGTACCATATATAAATGTATGGACTGTAGTAGTTTTTATCTCTCTCTTTTTTTTTTCTTATTTGGTCCCGCACAGTAAATTCAGAATGAACTAAATATGGATGAATATGATTGTGACATTTCCAGATACTATTTCTCTGCTGAGTAAAGTGTCTTTTTTATCTTCTCTTTGTTTAGGATTTTTTTTTCACATTGTGCTGTACATGTTATGTTTTGTCCTTCAGTGGTGTATTATATACAGTATATGGAATTGATTGTTTTGAAAAATAAAAAGATATACTTAAAAATAGATCTGTGTGTTATGAAATAAACCCATCACCCAAATCCACTCTGAACCTAGAAGGGCACTAATTAGTTCATATACCTCCACCAAGGCAGACTAAAAAAAAAAAAAAAA
>VXCM01000267.1:0-56812 GCA_014773175.1 Lucifuga dentata
TGCATTTATTCGGGCTTGGGACCGGCACAAGGAGGACAATGGCTTGTGCCCTCTTGAGGCTGCATTGGAGATTCTAAATTGCCTATAGGTGTGAATTAATTTGTCTATGTATCAGCGTTGTGACAGACCTGTGATCTGTCCAGGGTGTACCTGCCGCTCACCCAGTGAATGCTGGGATAGCCTCCAGTCCCCCTAAGCCCTGGATAAGTGGGTATCTTTTAAATCTTTTTCCCTCAATTCAAACAAAAAAATAACAAGATGTAATGGAAAATACTGTAATTCTCAAATAAAATAATGTAACACAGTTCATAAGTGTATTTCTTGTTTATTTAGAGAATATTTAAATATATTCTTACTCACCTATGGGGGTCTTTGGCACTCACTATGATATGAACACATTCTCTCTTGCTGAATACTCTTTCTATCCACGATTTCTGTGCCTGAAAAAAAAAAAAAAAAAAAAAAAATAGAAGAGCTCAGTCAGTCACTGTCAGGTGATGGAGCTGTGACTCTTTGTTTTTAATAACGGTTTCCTGCCATTAGTGGAATAGAGGCATGTGATTGCACACATAGAGCGTGACAAAGGATTTGAAATTCAAATTCCAAGGCTTGTCAGATTAATCTAAACACAGAGGCTGTTTGTGAAATGAGACAGAATCAGTGTCCTCTGCTTTGTTATACAGGAATTTATCTGCCCCTCTTTCCCTGTGAAAATTTCAAACAGAGCATACAAGATGTTGGATCTCATCTCTCAGCAGGATTTTAAAAAAAACTAAAAAGACAAATCAGCTTTATCATATCCAAACCTGCTTCAAAAATGAAAAGTACAACACTTTAGATATGGTGCATGTACACATACACACTCTACTGTGTACACACACACTAGAAGGCAGCTACAAGTTCTCTCACAAACTAATTTACATGCTAAAGATGTTCAAATAAAAATGTTTTATGTGATTGTGATGAGATGAAATGCTGTGGTGTTAAATGCAATGAGGCACTAAATTCTGAGCTTTGCACAAGTGTAAAGCCAGCAGAGTGAGACACACGTGAGGCCTTGATGCTGTGCAGTTGTGTCTGACAGGATGACTGACTGGAGACAATTGTCCTGCGACAGGCACAACCAGAAAGACACCATGGAGCTAATCTGTATAGACTCTGTACCGATATATGTGTGGATCCTCATTACACACAGAAAATGATCCAGATACCTGATACCAGAAACCTTCTTAAAGCTAAAAAGGACAGGGGACCATTTTCATAATATAACACTTAATGATGAGTTGACACAAAGAAAATGGTGAACATACACAACAGATAAAAGAGTAATGTAATATACGGTAGTGAGCACAATTTTGGGATTTTGAAACACTTTGCTATACATTTGTACACCGAAACTGATATTCCTGGAAATATCCTAACTACTTAATCCTTAATGGATTCACTCTGTAAGGAGCCGTTCCTGGCCCAATGACAGAATCCAGGATCAAGACTGCAGGCTTTTACTGTGTTTATTTCTTATGCTTTCAATAAGTATTATTTAAATAGTTACATTTCACTTCAATTAACTGACTTTGGTCAAAGGGTAGGAACTCAGGATTTAATTTGAATTTGGCATTTAGTCATCTTCATCTCTACCCAGGCTAGACACGTGTTCCCAATAACATCATAGAGCTTGCAGTGAATGATATTTGCTTTGCCTCTTAGCTGATCTCAGACTGTATCAGGATGTGTTCATGGAGCATATTTAATGCAAAAGTATGACTCATGTGTGACTTCAGATATGCTGTGTATGAATGAAAGATTCAACCTGAGTAGAAGAGACTAATCAAAGTTAAACTCAGATTAAATCCTGAGTTTAACTTTTACATAGAGTCAGATGATCAGAAACCAAATTTAAATATTTCAGTCTTTTATTATAAAAATGGATGCGGAACTGTTCCTTATAGCTAAAGTATGTTGACATTGTGGACATGTCTTCTCTTTTGACCTGAAAGTAACATAAGAGAGCAGATGAGAAATATAGTAAACTGAGCGCATGAATGGGTTTTTGTTCCAAAACAAAATACAGAATTGGAAACCCATGCAGAAATGAAAGAGAAATTCTATTTTTTTTTTTAAGGAAAATTCTTACACTGGACTACCATTTAAAAGCACAAAAATAAAATTAAATACAGGCATTCAGTAAGAGGTCAAAGACAGTAGTGTGTAGCACATGACGTAAAACTGAATCACAGAGAAATTGGATTTTGTCCGTGTGAGGTTTTTGTGGTGCTGAAACACAACACCAGACATCCAGAACAGGACAGAATGTCACAGTGGGACACAAGGGGATGGCCAGAGACACACAGGAGGAAACAGAGATTCAGATTCCCAAACCCACAACAGAGGGAACAAACACAACAGCCATGAAAACAATAGGACAGAGCTTGTTTTGGCTTCTGGGAGAGCTGTCCCAGCTCTTCTCCCAGCCAGTAGAGCTGAGATCTGCTTGTATAGGGTTTTTCCCAGTGGCACGGCTAGAACAACATGCTCTCCATCCGCCTGACTGGCGCTGTCACTCCACAGCATGACAAAACCCACCACAACGGGCCACAAATCAAGTTGGCCTGCACACAGGCACACTTACCCTGACACCAGACTTCCCAGGATTAACCATTACTCTAGGGGGGCTCAACCTCAGGGACAGGGGGAGGGGTAGGGACAGGGGCTCTCTTTACAGAGCACCCCGGCCGTGATGACTCAGCAGGCTGCAACACGCCTCCAGCCCCATTAAACCTCTGACAAGCTGAAACTGTATTCATCTGCTAGCTCATCCTGGCACAAACTAGACCCATTTGATGGTAATAGTGGTAGACTTGGTAAGTTGCTAAATATTGATAGTTGGGGCTTAACAGTCTAGTTGAATACTATATTACTATTCCACTACACTGTGGCGGGCAGAAGCAGATTGCATGTGTACGTTGCCGTATTCAAGTTACCCCACAGACCTCTAGCTTGACAAGTCTACCACCTCACACATCATCCAAGCTCCACTGACCTTCTCCTGCCCTCAACTCATGGACAATTTTTCATGTGGACTCATTCATTTGAGTTTTGGCTGGATTCTGTCATTGGTACTCCCTTCATTGGATCTCATGGACTCTTTGGGATCTTGGACTCTCTACATTATAGATTCTCAATCCTGTTTCTCTGGACCCAATATCACTGTATATTTTCTATTTCTCCCTGTTCTACCTACTTCATCAGCTCAATCAGGTGTTCACCTGATCAAGAGTTGGTATTTCCCTGCTTTTGACTGACTAAATATACCTCATTTAGCAACTCAGGTGTGGGTCAGAGGAGCAGGATTGAGCTGACTCATGGCTTCATTGTTGTATTACGCAACTTCCTCTATTGTTCCAATTTTGTTTTCTTTGTATGTTCCTGTTTCCCCGTGTGCAGCTTCTTTTGCACACCTGGCTGTTTGAGGAAAGGGGATCTCCCTTTGAAAGTCTCTCTTGAGGTTTCTTCCATTTTTTTTTTAACATTCAAAAGGCTTAAGGAGTTTTTCCTCATCTTCCCAGAGACCTTGAACAGCAGGCCTGTGAAACCCTTTGAGATATTGCATGTGACATTGAGCTATATGAGTAATTTTTTAACTTGACTATTCCCAAAGGAAATACTGATTCAGAAGTACACGCTTCACTTTGTAGAATACCATTTGCCAGAACACCTATTAGTCAACGAATAAAAAAAATAACAAAAAACGTAAAAATCACTCATCATGAAACCATTAATCGGTTGATTTGAAAACTGCCAAGAAAACATCCAAGAAAACCACCAAAAGATGAAAATCACAGTGTGTCAACCTCATGGCTTCAGTTTTATTTCTCTTCCCCCTGCACTCTTTCTTCTGCTCTACCATTTCAATCTGATTTTCCTTCATTTATTTGCTCATACACACAAATTCATCTGCCTTTCATTCTTCCTCTCACACTCTCTAGTGTTGCTTATGAGATTTGACATGGTATGATGAGATGGTACATAGCCTGGACCCCATGTGTAATTAAGATTTATCACTGAGACACACACACACACACCAATGTGTTTGTGTGGACAGGAGTGACTGTTGCTGCAGTGCAAAGTGTCTGACAGCCTGTTAGGGGTCTTGACTCCATTACACTCAACCTCCGCCATCTCTATCCTCTCCTCCTCCTCCTTTTTCTATAATATCGCTTTGTTATTGCCACTGGCAGGGAGCTGAATCGAGAACCATATCCAATCAGGAGGTTAATCTCTCAGCTTTCTCCCTCTTTTCCTCTTCTTTCACTGATTAGCACAGAAGGCTCAGCATACGGTTTGCTTGTAGCACATTAAAAGGCAGCATATTTTAACAGAAATGCCAGTCGCTTTTATCTGAGTCTGCTAAAACAGGAAGAGCATGCCCAAACTCTCAAATCTAGATTTCCTCTACCGCTGTTTTCATTATAAATCTACTCCAAAACCCATTAATGCTGTAGTTTCTCCTTTCATTCCACACTTGACTTGCTTATTTTCTCCTTGTGCAACTTCGCAGTAAATTTTACTTAGCTTGCAGTAAATCTTACTTAGCTGAGTGAAGTAAATATAGAAACAGCTGCTTTCTTTTCTCACACAGGCTCACAACACTACAAGTATTTGCTATATGTGCTATGGATTTCCGTTGAGTATAGATACATAAGACAAAATCTTAATGAATAATAAATAAATAAAAGTTTCCTGAGTCATGAATGATCACATTTATAAACTCAAGATTTTCTAAGGTGATACTGTTGGTATGAGTTGTAGTAGCTTAATTTTGTTGCCTTACTTTGAATTAAAGTCTTTCAAACTATAGTTGAAGACAATGCACATTTCACACTTATTGTAAATATCAGAAATATGTAAATTCTCAGATGAATCAAACACTGAAACTGTTTGATTTTCTTCTTCGTTAAAATAATCAACTCCAATTTTTCCCCATGTACAAAGGCGCAAAGGAGTAAACAAAATGCAGTAAATTATCAGATACATTTCTGCAAATGCAGACATCCTAATCAGAACTTAGAGAAGGAGAAAAAGTTTGCATAATCAAAAACTGTGTGCAAGAGTAAGATCTGGTAAAAATTTGAAGTTTTAGAGAACAAAAAACACACTGGTGATTTTTACGACTCACCTGTTTTGGCTGGTGGGTTGCATTGTTGTGGCTTTCCTTTCAGACACACGGAATGAGGTGTTATTAGAGGCATGATTTACCTTAAAACTAAAACAGACCAAACGAATCTGATCAGAGCAAGCCACATCAGGCTACCACTCAATCCACAGGCATCTGGTCTACTCTGGGACTTTCAGCACTGATGGAATGTGTGTGTGCATGCATGCATGTGTGTGTGTGCGTGTGTGTGTGTGTGTATGCTCATTGTGCTGGATGGACTGCTCTATTTCTTCTAACAGCTATCTAAGCAAACGAGGCTGGCTGGTTATATGTGCCGAGAAATTTTTGGATATAAAATCACACACCATGGTACAATTAGTAGTCTAAATGTGACGCCACATCGTGTCTAAACTCTCTGTAATGTTAAAAAGCCCATAGACTTTCCCAAAAACAGTTTAGGGAATTAAGTGCTGTCCTCCTCTTCTACACCTAAATGCACAACACCTGTGTAAGATTCAAATTAAAGCTGGACTGTCAGGCTGTGTGTGTGTGTGTGTGTGTGTGTGTGTGCGTGCGTGTGCGTGTGTGTGTGTGTGTGTATGTGTGTTAGCTCCTTCACCTACATTTCTGCCAGAGATCAAGACCAAGGGGGAAGACTGAATGGCAAGCGAGCCTATTAGGCGGAGCAACATGACATTCGTCAAGCCTGCTCACCATCCTTATTTTGTCCTAAATCACACACACACACACACACATGCACATTTGTGAGATTCTGGCATTGCCCTTGAAGTTTTCCTGCTGTCTTATTACAGTGGAAAGATTTATTTCCTGTCAAGTTTCTACTTCTTTTCATCAAGGGATTAACAGACCTGAAGATAATACCGAGCAGGTTTAATTAGCAGCAGCAGTGGGGAAACTGGGCACATAAAACTGTAATCTGAAATACATGAAGTACACGAAGTGCACAAGCAGAAAAACACAGAAAGTAAAAGGAATGTACTTTCCATTAACTGTAATCCCACTTACTGTACACACACTTAAAAACACAAAAACTTAACCACAAGCTACTTGACCAGGAACAAATGCTTTGGACTAGAATGTTTTTGGTGTCATGACAAACTCAGATGTCTCAGGGGAATGTATCCTGATGCTGCAAGGCAATCAAGGTAGAGGTGTGTTTGTGTATTTATTCACACACACAAGCACACATGCACGCTCACACAGAGACAGTACGCATGCCACTTTACACAACCATGTAATCCTAATTGAATTTAATGAGCGTGTTGTCCTTTTAGTGCACCTGTTGTGTGAGGCATACAGCAATGTTCACACCCTTGTGTTACAATAAGTATGGCTTATTAAGGACCCATAAGTGTGGAATGGACCGTAATAAATGTCTGATTTTATACTCTATTTGTCCTCTCAAAAATTTTTTCTATGTCCACCAAAGCAAACACACAATACTAAAAACAATCGAAGCTAATGTGGATTATGAAAGAACAATAGTGTGTTACTCCCTGCAAGTGTTCTTTTTATAGTAACGAGTTATTCATAGCCTAGATGCCTAGATGAATGGTTTTTTTTTTTGTTTTGTTTTGTTTTGTTTTTTTTATAATTTACAAAGCAATGACAGTCTTAGACTTAGGCTTTTAAGTCAAATATAGTTTAACAGCATTTTTAATGACCATAGCTAAAAGCTGATCAGTTCCCTGGTACCAGCTGCACGTTAGAATCATCTAGTTATGCCTGTTAAAATGTCATTAAACCAACTTTCAAGAACAAAATATATAGAAAGCCTTGCAGAGGGGCACACCGTGTGCCATGTGACATATAGATATATAACACCAATACTGAATACTTTCTGGTCTCAGTCGTGCTACAGAAAAAAAAACCAAAAACAAAAAAAACACACAGAACTGAAATAAAATGTCACTGCTAAGTCTTGATAGTTTCATTATAAGTAATGTTATCATAGTAACAGCCAGTATTTGGCAACAGCAATTCCTATTATTGTTAATAGGCAGGTTGATTATGCACATAGGAGATTTCCATTTCAATATAATTTGCACAAGTGGCAGAAAAAAGATAAAGTTCAGTATACAATCCAAAGCTGTTGCCTGTAGATAATAGTTTGTAGGTATACGCTGCTGCCAAGTTTTACACACACAAAAAAATCAATGCAGTCAGTCCTGACGAGACTCATCACTGCATTTACTGCAGCAGTTAGTGAAATGAGCATGAAATCTAAAGCATATTCAGTTTTGTCAACTACAAACTCAATTATGAGACAATGGCATTGACATGCCACTTTCACCCATTTCTCACATGAAAAGCTTTGGTACCAGAAAAAATATTACATAAGTAAATTAAATGTCACTGCTTACTGATAACAACTAAGGCTTAATAACTAATACACTCTTAACATATCCATTCTGCCTCTGTTTGTGTATTTTAACAAATCACAAAACTTTGTCCCCAAATTACCTTGACTTGACACCATTAGATTTAGTATATGTGTGCATCAAATTAAAATACAAGAGCATACCATCAATTTGTAGGATATGCTCATTGATTTGGAGATGTAATGCATGACTGAGTGCATCCCACTGCTTACCTATTTATTTAGACCCCTCTTCTTAATTTGCATTTCTCTCCAAAGCTGTGAGTAGCATTAATGTGGAGCGATATACTGAAGTGTTTGCGTCAGGAGTTTGTTTATACTTAACCAAGAAAACTCACAAAATCTAGCTCAGGTAGAAAAAAAAAATCAATCACCAGAGTTGATTCCAAGAATGTACAGTACACCCATCCACCTCCCTGACCTCCACAGAATTAATTTGAGCCTCATTATTGCAGTGTATTGCCACATTTTGGTTGTGTCTCCTTGTTGGGATCTTTTCATGGAAGGAAATGTGCATCCCTTACCTTTCTGTGAGACACTGTGCTAGTTTTATGGTTTGTTGGACAAGGATGGCTGAAAGAAACTAGTATTCAAATGTTCTTAGTTATGCCCATTTTTCAAAAAATAAATGGGCATAAGAAAAAAAAAAGGAATATTCATGTGACAAAACTAACAAATAGATAACTGTTGCTTTGTAAACCTGGGTTTGCTCAGGCTAATGAAGTATTGCCGGCCCTGCCCCCTAATGAGCCTGTAATGGACATGAGTGCATTTCAGTCCAAGAGCCTCCTCCATTTAACTTTGTCATCTAATGAATGAGATAAGCTTCTCAGCAGAAGACATTTAGTCTGTCCCCTGCCATTCCACTGCATCTCCTGAATGTCATCTACATTCTTTTTCTGCATCGATGAAAACCAAGTGGAAGTTCAGGATGCACATGTAGGTACGGAAAAGCAAATAAATATGGGCAAGTGAAAAAAATTAGCTGGTTTATGTGGAGATGCTACTAATAACAACAATGAAAAATGTATGGGACTGATGTAAAGCAGAATGGATGTCCCATTTGTGTTATTCTTATTGCTTTGTGAAGCAGTGGATGTTGCATGAATACAAGCTTGGGTAAGAGGAAAAACAATGTCATAAAACTCCATGTCGGGTAACATTCACCAGCGGTCCTAAATGTGAAACATTTACACCAGGAGAGAGACAGGAGATAGAAACATTTACACCAGGAGAGAGACAGGAGATAGAAACATTTACACCAGCAGAGAGACAGGAGATAGAAACATTTACACCAAGAGATAGACAGACAGATAGAACAGGTCCCCAATTAAGAATAAGAAGCTTGTTTGCTTGTCCTCAAACTTACAGTTCAGAAGGATTTTTTATAGTGGAAAATAAGCCTAATCTAGTTTTCTTTTGGCCTCAACCTCAAACTTGAAAAGACCTAACGACCAGGACAGACCCCGACTCAACTGCACTGTAGTCAAAATCCATTTTACTATGACCTTTCACCTTCCATCTTTGCCACGCTCATCTCCTCTTGCCCTCTGTGTTTGTGCCTCAACCCTTCCATCAAGTCTCTGTGTGACCTCATACACCAGCAGCTGGAAGAAAACCATGAACATAACCTCAGAGGGGGCGCATTACCATACCATAAATTAAATGACCTTCACAAAATAGTTATTCTTGAGCAAGTTATTGCATTGGTAAGCAACAATATATTATGACTCAATGCTTGAATTAGATCCGCAAAGACCAAAGCCAGTTCTGTGGAGTTGCTGTTTACATTAAGGATGAGGTCACTGCCATTAAATTTTGTCTGCTTATGTAAGTGGAATAGCAGAAAGTGACCTGAACACACATGAAAACACTAGGATTTTCTTCCTGAAGGGCAGCTGGTGGGCACAAGCATGGGCCAGTACACACAGCTGAACCCCACACACACACACAGGAGGGGGTTTTCCACTTGTTTCAGCATTTTGCAGCTTAAGTGAGATTTGAAGTATAAGCCTAAAAACCTGTGCATGTGTGTGTGTGTGTGTGTGTGTGTGATGCTTGCACCTAAGTACCAAGGTCAAGATGGTCAAGTCAAGTGGGCTTATCTTATCACAAATGGGTCAATACCTGAAGTACCTCCAGCTCTTCTTCAATCAACCAGAAGAGACTTTAATCCTGAATGGAAACAACATTTTCTACCAATCAGAATTAAGCCAATACTGTGTAAAAATCAAAGCAAGCAGCACATTTCAGAATCTCCCAAATACCAGTGACAGAAACACTCCTCGATAAACACATGATTAGAGTGAAACTTGACTGATGCCTCATGAGTCATTGCTTGCAATTTCATCATGGTTGCTACATTATGTCTCCCATTTACACACATGTACCCCCCAAATGATAAATATAGCTTAAAATTCCAAACATGATGTCCAAACACTGAAGCTACACATGAAGTGACCTGATTTTACATGGTTGGACCTTTTAACTTGTTAAGTGCCACTGGGATTCTCTGTTTTAATCGCATAATAAATTGCACAAATTGATCTAATTTATTGTAAGTCAGGAAATGTAATGATTTATCTTACATTTATTATATCATCCCCTTGCCAAAAAAAAAAAGAAAAAAAAATGGCAGTCAATGCACCTTATTTTATATTTAGCAATTAGAAGTTAAAACAGCAGATTTAAAGATGCAAAATTTATATTATTATGAAACTGTTTTACGCTTGATTGCCTTTATAATATACATTATATTATAAATCTGTTCTGCTTAAGTGGTTTCGTAACTTATAAAATATGAATAATTTATCTAAGATCATTGACACACGTGACACACATGAGCAACTAATCTCATTTCTATCTGACAGGAGACCTTCATTGAAATTCTCCGGAATGAAAGACTTTACAGCAAGTTGCACCCAGCTGCATGTAATTTATGGATCCATTGCATTTACACAGTGTTCTATAAGACAGAAAAGTGTTGGTAGAGTAAACCTATAAAGCAGCATTTCCATTCCATTCAGCACAGTACGTTTACTATGTTTAATTTATATAAAATTTAATGGAAATCGTAAATGCCGCTCAAGAAGTAATTTATCCTCTTCCATATTTCATATGGGTATCTATAAAACATGAGTGCACTTTCCCATGATGAACTACCTTAGTGCAAAAAAAAAAAAAAAAAAAAAGCAATAAATAAAAGCAATTGTGAGAAGTGGCATGGTGAAATGACGTAACAATAGAGGAGAGAGTGAGAGCATCAATGAAGGGAGGAAAAAAAGCATCATGAATGAGGAAACATGGATATAAATAGACATACTGTATATTGATGCATATGAAATCCAGAGATTTTATAGATCAAATTTGAAGTTTTTCTTTTAATTAAATATAGACACTATCTTGCACTAAAGTTAAAGCACTAAAAAAGAATAGTTAAAAAAAAATCCCCATTACATATTCACGAGCACATTCATGTATACTGCTCACTGTTCCACAAAGATTAATCCTTACCAAGAACATGTGATTATGCTACCAAATAAATCACCTTAAAATGAAGCATTCCACATGAAATGGAAAATGCATGAGGAATGAGTGTGTCCTGCATGCAAGCATCAGTTTCTTCCTGAGTGGGGTAGTGAATGCGTGCACTTGCTTGCATACTTGTGCACAAGCACAAGTGTGATGAATGTGTGAGTGTAATGAGAGAGTGCTTGCTTGTTTTAGCTCCTGTCATTTCCAATTCATCTCCTGAGGCTAGAATAAGCAGCTCTCTTTCCCACAGGCCTTCACTAAGCCTAGCTGAGCATCTGCCTATGCAGCGTCTAATCAACACTGGCACGGCCATTCTGTGTGTGACAGGGGACAAACCAGGGGACGGGGGGGGNGGGGGGGGGGGACAGGTCCACAAGTTTGAAGGTTAAGGGGTCGGGAGGAGAAGCGGTATCATGGTGAGAAAAGGTGAGAAAGAGAGAAGGGTGGAGGAGAAAGTGGAAGATGAGGTAGATGGTGGGACTGAGAAGAGTGAGGGAGGTGGTGAGAAAGAAGGAGGGGATAGACAGAGAGAGGAACCAGAGAGAGAGAGAGAGAGAGAGAGAGAGAGGAAGAGAGAGAAGAGATCAACAAGGGAGGCATTAGATGAACATGAAGAAGACTTGTCATATTGTAGTTGTGAGAAGCATGGATGAGACAGGATGAGACAGGCTGAAAGTGCTTGTATGCAAATGTGAAAGACAAAATGGGGAGGTGCACAAAGAAGGAGGAAGGAGAAAACAATTATCAGAGACAGTGAAGTGGACGTGAGTGAAGAGAGGAGCAAAACATCGAGAAAAATGTGAGAGTCAGCTTGTCTGTGGGACATCAGGGGCCTGGTCCAAAAATGGACTTAGAGACAGAGAGGGGAGAAAGAAAGGAAGTGAACGGAGGAGAGAGAAAAGCTATATTTATTTAATCTGTGTCAAGAGGGGATCATCAGAGCCCTCACATCATCAAATTGTGAAGCTGGAAGAGAAAGAGTGATAAAGGAGAGAGAGAGAGAGAAAGAGAGAGAGGAGAACAACAAGAGAGAGAGAAAGAGGGAGAGCAGCAAGGCGGTGAGCTGCAGTCGTTCTAATGATCACATGACATTTTAGTTAACCGCTGTTTGATTGAAACCTGTCAAGTTGCCTGTGAGAGATGATGGAGTGTGTTATAATGGGAGAGCGGAGGGAAAGTCATAGAAGACTAAATAAAGAGCCACAGTGTATCGTTGTGCTGTGTGTGTGTGTGTTCAGTGTCATATTGCGCTTGTGCATGCAATATGACACTGAACACACACACACACACACACACATGTGTTAATACTACAATGTGTTAATACTAAAATGTGCTGTGCAGTATAATTTTGGGCAGCATTTTGTTGTATCATGTTGTGTTTGTGTAACTTGTCACACGGTATCAGCGTGTTTCTTGTGCCGTGTCATAACGTGTATCATGTTGTGTTGCATGGATTTTGATTTTGTTTTGTTGTCATCTGTCATGTTGTGACCCACTTGGTCATAAAACACAGTGGCAGATTTAACGTGCCGATAATATCGTCACACAGCCATGATCCCTCATTCATAAATGCCTGCTACTGTGTTTGCCTTGAAAGAGGCGTTACTACAGCATTTCCTTTACATGTCAGGGAAATGATTCATAAAACACACCGTCACCTTAAAATTAAGGGATATTTCAGTCTGGTGGTAAATGTCAGCTATGAAATGTGGGCGACACTTTAAACTGTATTTGCCTCACATCTTATTAATCAATAAATCTGATGACCTCAGCTGATCAGTCAGTGTATTTAAATGACAAGTTTTGTTCCGCTCTTGAAAACATTCTCCTGGAACTGTGCTTCTTCCTCTTCCTCTTCATCCACTGTGCTCTGTCTCTCTCACACAAAACACACACCACACCCATCTCCTGTGTGCCAGATTCCCAGTGTGTGGATCGCTTATCTCTCTTATATTAGTCTATCTCTTAAAATATGGAGCTCTAAAGCAGAAAATTTAGAATTTAGAAATTTAGAAAATTTGATTTGTTGATTTAACACGTCTATGTCATTTTTACACCAGAAAAAGTAGTATGAAGTGTGGCTTTTAAATATGAAGCAGCTAATTAACACACTGATCTTCACTGGGCTTTTACCTGAGACACATCTACAACAACATATTAGCAATGGGACAACGGTGTACTAATTAATGTAAGGGACGCTTTATGATTGAGTTTAAATTCTGACAGCTCTTATTTCATAGTTACAGTATAGTTACAGTATGGTATAGTTACAGTGATCTTTTTATGATTTACCCCCTTTATGTTTACAGTATGTGTGTATCATGTTGCTTTGTACTGTATTGTTTTGTATAGAAACATCAGTATAACTGCCTAATTTAGCTGCATAATGCATTGCTGTGCGAATTTTACTGTTGTAAAAAGTAACTTTGCTGTTAAGCAGACCGTTGGCAATATGACTATGCATACTGCTTTCAACAATAGCTGTTACACTCCAATGTGCTGTTTCCTGTGTGTATTGTGCTGCTGTGTGTGTGTCTGTGTGCACTTAATGCTCACATGCAGCAGACCACTACTACTATAATGAAGCTGCAGGTGGTGAGGTGGCTCAGACCAAGGGCTGTGAAATTGCTTCTCATTCGACCACTATACTCTAGTCGAGAGAGAGAGCGAGGGGGAGAGAGAGAGAGAGAGAGAGAGAGAGAGAGAGAGGCATCATTCTAGAAAAAAGCCTGCAATAAAGTGATCTCTGCCATAAAGGTTGATATCGACCGACCACATCTCTGCCTCCACCTCACTTTCTGTCCTTTCTCTCCTTCTCCTTCCTCACACTCTCTTGTCTCTCATCAACTTATGATGGATACATTTCTCATGTCAAATGTACATGACCAATGATTCATTTCTCATATCCCATCTCAGGCGGTGGACGCACAATGGTTCAGATGTGGATCCATTAGCAGGAAAGTCCGATGCTCTTCAGGCGGCTGTCAGATATTTGAAATAGCTTTCTAATGTTCAGACTCATGATGAAATGCTTTTTCAAATATAAGACAGCAGAGGCAATTTATTTCTACTTTTGATATCAACTGAAATACTAATTGGTAGTTGGGGTCTAATGGTGCAGTTATGTGATCAATAGCTCAAGGTTCTGATGTGAAATGTGAATGTAGTTGGGAAAAATTAAGGGGGGGGGACGAAGAAAGCAAAATAGTTTCTGTGCTGAAATAAATGAGAAAAAATTATCTTTTTTTCTTTTTTCATTTCTTTTCTTTTTTTTTTTTTTTTTTNTTTTTTTTTTTTTTTTCTTTTTCTAGATTGGCACTATTTGTAACATCAAAAGGAAAATTATTCTGTCCAGCCTCATTTTGGCACCCGAAGTGGTATATGGATCTCAATGTTTTTCAACATAACAGAAACTGTATTTATGGTTACTGAGCCAAAGCTGAAATGAACAACTGAATCAATTTGTCATAATCACAGTCACAAACAGACAGACACACACACATATAAAAGGCTGCAGGCACATGACAAAGCACACAAACATTATCTGTCTCCTTTTTCTCTCTTTCTCTGTCTCTCTCCCTGTTGTTTTCAGCACAGTGGGAACAGCTGACAAATTTCCTCTTCTGGCATGCCATCAGTATTACCACAAACACACATTCATAGACAAAACACTTTACCCACTTATAACTCTCCAATAGATCAACACAAATCCTAAACGCTGCTGTGTTATAATCAAATCATTAGGCCCGTATTGAATTATAGATCTCCCCCTTCGCCATGCCTCTCTATGGAACCGCTTCCTGATCAATAAGTAGTTTGGCTGGTTGGAAAACTCAATCTGCCTCATAGAATTGATCAAGCTAGCTCTTCACTTGAGCAAGATAAATTCTCACAGGTGTCAAGAGTGTGTGAGAATGTGTGTGTATGAGGAAGAGAAACCTGATCCATAGATAGGTAAGACGGATGAGAACGAGGGAGAGGAAGGAAGTGTTTTCAGCAAGTGGTAGCCCTTCTGTTGGACAGAGACCAGTGCATGTTGGGTGTGGGGGTGGGTGGGTGTGGGTGGTCAGGTGTAGGGGTGTAAGGGGCATTACATAATTGTCTAATGGACTCGCAGGAACTTTACTTTTACTCAGGTCATATATTTCTTCTTCACTATCCTTCGTTCACTTCATCTCTCCATTAATCCCTCTGGAATTTATTCTGCTCCACCACCTCCATTCCTCCCCTGATCTCATCCCTCTTTTTCTGACTTTCTTTTAACCCGTCCATCCCGTTTACACTTCTCTCTCCTTTCTCTCTGTTTTCCTNCCCCCCGCAGGCCGTCTCACTACCACCGACAAAGCTCCTGGTAGGGCAGGATGGTGTTACCATGGTTACTGAAAACTAGGAGGAAGCCCCTCTTCCTCCGACACCTCTTTGCTCCAGGGTCCTCTACCTTAGCCCCTGAAGCATAGCTGGGTACTGAAGTGATGTTCTCTGGAGCATGCCCATGTCCATTAGCACAATGACACAGCAGCACACACACACGCACACACACACACACACACACACACACACACACAATTACATATTTACCAAACAATATCTATCTAAAAGGCACATAGAAATATATAAACCAAATACTGCACCAATATTGTGAATATCAATGATTATTGATCAGGGTTTTGTTGTCCATCTGTCTCTCTGTCCTGTCCATGGATATTTGACAATCCTGGGAGGGACGCCTCTTCATCACATGACACAGAATGTCATTCAGGTGATTTGTCCACTTATGGCTACACAAGCAGGGACTAAATAGATACTGAGCATCTCCTCCTATCAATTCAATTCAATTCAATGAGCTTTATTGGCATGAAAGTTTAAACAAACAATATTGCCAAAGCATCAGAATATACAATAAACAATAATAAACAATATACAGTAAAAAAAAACAAAACAAAACAATATTATGGGTATTAAGAATATGAATGTGAATATGAATATGAATATCTCATAGTTTGTTTTGCTGTATGTATCCAATATTTTAACAAATGACTGTATTTCACATTTCAGACACATGATCTTTTCCAGGAAAGTGACACAGTATTGTGATTTGTGTATTATCAGTGTGTCAGTTGAGCTGTCTGACCAGTAATGATGCTGTCCATCAGAGTTGTGAGCAGAAAAGGGTAAAGAGTCCATATCACAGCTTCATCATGTCTGTCATCATTGTGCTTTTTCCAGTTGTTTGTAACAAAGAAGAATTTGCTAAATAATTGTTGAACGTATTAGATATGATGGAAGATGATCTTTACAAAACATCCATGCTGTCATCAAAAAGTAAAAACAGTCATGTGTCCTAAAATACACATACATATGCACATATGAAAATGATCTAAGTAAAACCAATGATATGACATCCCATTAGATCGCTCCTGTCTTGTAAAGCTCGAGGATAAGAATCAGATCTTAGCTTCTGTTTGCATAAACAGTAATGTATCAGCTGTTTACTAAGTCTTGGGCTTCAATTCTATAGGTATAGTTTCTATTTTAAAATTTGAAGAGACGCAGAAGGCATGAAAACACAAGCCCACTGAGAGTGTCAGGAAGGGATGGACAGAGAAAAAGTGAGGAAGGTGTTAAGAAACTGAAACACAATGCAGCTATACTGCAGCAGTATGGTACAGAATGCGCCACACCAGGGATGGACTTAGTGATTTGGGGGCCCTGGGCAAATGCAGGAATGGGGCCCTTTCTGACCATTTTCCTATTAGAAAATAGTATTGTCCCAAAGGTGCAATCTGTGATCTAAGGTCATTGGGACTAACATTTTACAACTTAAATGTTATTAATATTTTCTGATGCCTCTTAAAGGCCAGATTACATCACAGCAGGAAAATATATTTTTGAGAATATATTTTGTGCATGATTAGTGATGGGTAAAAGTTTGAACAAAATGATTTATTTATTGTATAAAAATATTATTGCACCTATAGTTAAGTTCATGCCCTCTTAGATGGGGGATCTAGTCAGTTGCCTATCGCCCCAGTCTGTCTTTTTTTTCAATACAGAAGTCTGTTTCACCAAACTAAGCTACTTATGTAGGCACACAGAATGAGAAATGAATGAAATAAATGGCATTTTGAGTTACTTTTTCCACCTCCAATGCAAAATCAACTGCAAGGTTGAATGCTAAAATTGTTTATAAGAATTGAGAGTGTCATGTGGCTGTGCTGCTTTCAAGGACACTGAAAGCATGAGTTCTCATTATATCACAAGATCTTTGGAACAAAAAGGTCACCACACACAGCGGAGAGTTTAAATAAGTTTCTGAAATAGGGATATAAAGCAACTGTGTGTGTGTGTGTGTGTGTGTGTGTGTGTGTATGTGTGTGTGTGAGAAAGAGAGAGAAAGAGAGAGAGAGAGAATTCACATAATAATTTGGCAAAGGGATGGTGGAGCCAATATGTGATGAAAACCACTTAACTGAGTAAAAGGCACTTCAGGATCTGACAACAAAAGATTCCATCAACACACACACACACACACACACACACACACACACACACACTGTATATGTACACACAAACACTCCACCTCTCTGTCTGTCTTCCTCTCTCTCTCTCTCTTTTCTTATGAGAGTGCCATATAAGTGTGTTAAAAGAAGTCTAACTGTTTTTGCCACCTTCCTGTCTTTGACTTTCTAGGAACTTTACTTTATAAAATTTAACTTTTTTGTCACAACAAGGTGGAATCTGCCAAAGGGAAATAGAAATACCCCTGCTATCTCTCTCTCTCCTCTCTTTCCCTCCCTCCCTCACTCCGTCTGCACTGCAGGTCCGCTCTGTTTAAGTTCTTAGGTGGAAGTTCAGAATGACGTCTTTGCTTTGTTGAGGGAATGGAGAAAGTGTCACTTCACTTTGACCTGCAGTGTGTGTCTGATAGCAGCACTACAGTGAAAGCTGTTTTGTTGTCTACAAACAGGTGGGTTGTGAAAAGTCTGGCTAGGCTTTCTGATGGATAAAAGCTCTGGTGATACTTATACTATCTGAGTCTGGTCAAAAAGGTTATCGCTAATGGTCTCACCTTTAGCTGCCCCTGCAACCAAAGCGTGTAAACGTGCCTGTTTTCATTAAAATTGAGGCTCTGCTTTGTAGATTTCACTTTCATTTGTGTTCTGCACAGATTCAGAGGTAAATCATGTTTGTCATGCTGTCGGTTGGTATTTATACAGCTGAACAGAACTGGTTTCATCTAGAGACAGCTCCTCTGGTCTGATATGTCAGCTAAGAAAACTTATACTGTTCTGAGTGTGAAGAGTGGACATAACAACTTTACCTGACTGTCTATGTTTGAAGCAAGCAGAGAGGAAGAGGCACCTTGAGGCCTGGCCAGTGTGTAGAAGAAGGCCAGGACAACAGGTATTAGAGGAGTATTGGAGGGCCCTGGCAGGGACAAAAGAGGATCAACTGAAGTAAGATGAAGGGAAAGGAAGGCAAGATCAGAGCACTGGAGTAATGGAAAAGGGTGCTTCTTAGCTTCTTCTGAGTTGTTGAGATACAAGGAACGGGCCAATTATCAGAAGGAGTGGGTAAAGTTAGGCAGGTCCTCCGTAGATTAAATAAGTGTAGATACAGACTGCAGGAAGCCAAGAAGGTGATGTAAGAAATTAAGTGGACTTATGGTGGACATATGGTGGTGCAGAGGACTTGGTGAGGAACTTTGTCTTAATATCAATTTTCTGTCCAGCCCCTCAGTGTTGTCTCTCCTCAGAGAATGAGGCACATACAAGTCACATGCTATTTGTGACAAGCATTCAGAACGGTACGTTTGTGCATTAACACATGCACCAACCATGGAGATCTGAAAAGTGTTCAACTTCACTCAGGATAAAAGTGAGGCTGTGGGCAGATATTGCTGCACACTTCATGTGGTCTATCATAAATATATGTTTCAAACACAAAGATTATTGCTGATGTGAGCCATGTTGTATCTACCTGCACAATAAGTTGGATTTGAGCCCTCTGCATTAGAGTTTTGGCCATTTCTGTCTTTTGCAAATGATTTCATGTTTTGGATTCCAGGAGTACTTAAATATTGCATAATAATGTCACATTGAAAAGGGGTTGTTGAGACTGTGGGATGGTGATGGGTTTAAGAAGCCAGGCAGGTTAGGACTGTCCTATTGCAGAACAGTTTTTACAGCTTTGTCATGCAGCCACTTCTGTTTTTAATGAGGAGAAATTAAGAGAGGCTTCCAAGCTGCTGAGTTTAGATCGACAGGGCTATACCTGAGTTCAGCATTAAGGATCTAGACCTAGAGAGACTGTATCTTATGCAACTGATACCAGCCTGTCTAAAGAGAAGTGACTGTTCTCTAAGCTGTCAGGTGGAAGCACAGGGCTGATAATTAACAACTCAGTAGTTTTGTGCTTGGGCCATCGCTGGGTGATATTCTGACAGCTTTCTGGCATAAATCCAGAGCCAGACAAACCTCTTCTGGTCAATACATCATTGTGCACAGCAATTATCAGTTTGCCCATGCAGCAGGGCAGTTAAGCTTCACTGAGTTGGAGAAAATGGTCACAGGTTTCTGATTTCAGACAGCACGGAAACTGTTGGAACTAATATTTGGACAAGTATCAGTGGTGCTGTGGAGGGTTCACAAATCTCAAAGATGTACAATCAGTTTTTATCCATGAGGCTGAAGGGCCGAACACCAAATCATTTTGGAATCTATAAATCTCCACACAGGGTCTGTTGCCTCCTGAAATCCTTGTGCAATGCCAAAAAAAGCCTTCCTTTAGCAATGATTTTCAGTTGGAATATTCTACTTTTCTACAACTGTGACTTATGAAAGATCTCACACACATATAACACACACATGCAACTTCACCATGGGTCAGGTTGACATTCTACGCAGCCCCTAAGGGGACATGGAGGAGTAAAACAAATCAGTCAAAGCAGAAAAAATGAGTCCTTTTGTGTTATCTCACAAAAGTTTTATGTTATAACGCAAATGTTTTATGAGATAATGCAAACATTTGTGAGATAACACAAAAACCCAAGTCACCCCATATATATATATTTCTGGATCATTCTTCAAGCGTGAGTAGTAAACAAGGTTGTGGACAGACGTCTCTGTTGCTGAACTGTTATTTTGTTACACCAAACAAAAATCATTCGGATGCTGCTAAACATGTATAACTGCAATCAAGCCAGCCGCACCAACAAACTGATTGCACACTTGTTCTGAACTTTACAGTAACCGCTTTGAAACAGGAGGCTGTTGAAAGTGACTGTATGCGGGAGTGTTACTCTTTATCCCAATCAACAATTAAGTGGCTCAGAAAAAGACATTACAAATGAACTGCAAACACTTATGGGCTATAAGAGTACGCTAATTTTAAAACATGACATGCTGCATTTCAGTTTGGAACAGACATAAAACATATTGTCTCATTTTGATGTGCCCAATTTGATGTGTTTTGCGAGATCTTGCTAAACTTTTGTGAGATAAAGCAAATAACTTTTTTTTTTTTTTTTTTTTTNTTTTTTTTTTTTTTTTTTTACTTCTTCTAATGTTTTTTTTCACTCCACCCATGCACAGGGTGGAGTGCACAGGGTTGACTGTTAGAGGCTCCATAACAATGTGTGGAAATGGCAGTTAAATGCATTTTAGAAGAAAGCAGGTGACAAGGTGATCCTGTGCAATGGCTAAATGGAAAGTCTACAGGCACTTTACTCATTTTTCCATGAGAAATAGTATGATCTTAATGAGTAATATTTATAGTCATGCAGTACTGTATGTGTGGTAGTAAAGGAAAGTCTACATTAAAAGTTGACTGTACCTGTGACAGGTTGGTATGTTTGCATAGGATTATAGGTTAATAGTATGGTTGGAAGTGTGTGTGTGTGTGACTGTGTGTGTAAGTGAGTTAAACATTGGTGACTTTCCAAAGTGAGTTTAGCTCCTTTTTTCTGCTTTACTGCAAGATGTTTCATTAAAGAACATCAACTGTAAAAGCCTTTATTATTGGGTTCAGGAGCTCAGTCCAGTGTGTGCTGTATAAGCTGTGGGTGGATTTCCTCTTTTACTGTCGAATCAGTGAACCCATCGCTGGGTGTTCAGCTTTTCCCACACACTCATGACAAGAGCCTGTCAGCTAAACCAAGATGAACCTTGGCCTCAAAGACAGGACTCAGAGTGGGAGGAGGAAAAGCAAGGATCATTAAAATGATTGTCCCTCCTACACTTTTAGCACAATGCCATTCAAGGACACAGACATGCAAGAGGGTTGTAAATGAGATAAACCAAAGAGAAAACTTAATTAGAATGAATAGAAGGTAAAGAACTTAAAAGAGACATGCACTCTTTTCTTTTCTCATCTCTTTCATGCTAGCAAGGACAAATTGCTGTTTGCATGTTTTTTTTGTTTTTTTTGTTTTACTAAGTATTAAGGCTGCTTATACGTAGGCAGTAGTAAATTTGCACACTAGCTAGCACAGTCTTTTCTATGGAGCTGAGCGATGCATCTCAACCTCATGGTGGCACTATCTTGAGCAAAGGGGGTCATTCCTATGTTCCCGTGGGTCCTATGTTCCCCAGCTCTATATAGCACAATGGAGCACATAATGGATTTGGGTTTTAGGGTTAGGGTTAGGACTAGGTTCAGAGTTATTCTGTTAACACACACACACAGAATATTGCACTGGGGAACATAGTACCCTGAGAACACAGGATCCTGGGAAAATAGAACCACAGGAATATAGATACACTCCCAAGCAAAGAACGCACCCCAGAATCTCCACTTTGCCATTGTGGTCAAATTTCGAATTCAACTTTGACTGTTGTTTGTCTGCTGGTGACCTTTCTAACATGCAAACCAATGAGGAAGTAGCTGTGTGACGTAAGCAGAGGTGGCAAAACAATGAAGGAGATGCTAATCAGCAGTAGAGCTGTAACAACATAAATTTAAAATCTTACCATGATTTGGACCAAAGGACTATTGCATAGTGAAATGTTAGCAGTCAGACAGAGCTACCAGGTCTTGTAAACTGGTATATACTGCTGATAACTAAAATATGACATTAGCAGCTAACACAACTGTAACTATCGGTTAGCTACATCCAAAGCTAACGGCCCTTGTCGATAATGAATGTTGGTCTTGGTTTGCCGCTAATCAAGGTGCACAGTGTCTGTATCGGCAGTGATGTATAAGTGATGCTAAATAGCTAACCACAGCAAAATTTCACCGCCATTCATCCATAAGGTCAAAGCTGGAGTTCTATTCATCCATCCATCCATTATCCTCTGCTTATCCAGGCCCGGGTCGCGGTGGCAGCAGACTAAGCAGCCCGGCCCACACTTCCCTGTCCCTGGCCAGGCCCTCTAACTCCTCCTGNAGCAGACTAAGCAGCCCGGCCCACACTTCCCTGTCCCTGGCCAGGCCCTCTAACTCCTCCTGGGGGACTCTGAGGCATTCCCAGGTCTGGGCCTCTTCCTAGTTGAACGTGCCTGGAAGACCTCCCTAGGGAGATGACCAGGGGACATCCTTACTCGATGTCCAAACCACCTCAACTGACTTCTTTTGATGCGGAGGAGCAGCAGTTCTACTCCGAGTCTCTCCTGGATGTCCGAGCTTCTCACCCTGTCCCTGAGAGTGAGCCCAGATGCCCTACGGAGGAACCTCATTTCCGTCGCTTGTATCCGCGATCTTATCCCTCAGTCATGACCCAGAGTTCATGACCATAGGTGAAGATAGGAACATAGATTGATTCAACCATGTCTAAAGGAGTTGTTAAATTAGACTTGATTCTACTTCATAGCTTTGAACCCCTAAATCTGTACCTAATACAAAGACCTTCTATTACTCACAGCTTCACATTCAGTTAGAGACTCTCATTATCAGACACTGATGTCAGTGCAAAACCACCTGAACCACATAACACAGCATTGCTTTCCCAGTGTTTTCCTTGTAATACAAGATACAAGACACTTTATCTCAGAAGAGAAATTCATGACGTAGTTTCTGCCAATGGCAAAGAACAATAAATAAATAAATATACAAGACAACATACATACACTCATTGTATAAAACAAACATTTACTTTTGTTCTCTTATTGTTTCCTTCTCTCTGACAAGAAATAACATTGATAAGTGACAGTGAAGTCGCCAGACAAGAAATCGATGCACTCACTGCAAAAGGGATAAAAATACAATCTTCGCTCCTCTATTCAGCAGATTTCACACCTGAAGCTATTGGCTGCACACGCAGCTCACAAACAAAACACCTGACCTGCAGCAAAGATTACTTCGAAGCACCGCCATCTGTATTTATTTTTCCTGTGAGAAACAAGTGAAGAACACTTCAAATTTGATATATTCAGATCCATAATCGTGCATCTACATAAATATGAAATTGGTTATTAAGCATTTGTAAAGGCCAGTGTGCAATATGATGTAGCATTATGTTAACTTGAATCATGTGAAAAGGTGGAAAATTCAAAGGGATATGATACCAAAATTAGTATTCAGTCTTTTGAATGTGAAACTAGACTTGATATATAGCAACAGCCTCAATATCAGTGCAAATCAAAGCAAATGACAGAATTATAATTGTGCTGCAAATGGAATTCATTAGTTCTATTATGAATCATTATAGGATGTTTGTGCGAATGAGTGCATATTTGTGTTATTACTTTGCCATTCCTGTGGGCTAGTTAATATAAGCAAACATGAAAACCAATCAAATGAAACTTCAAACATTAGGCTATGCAAAGTGGCTGCAAGTCCCGGCCAAATCCTCATGGCATTATTCAGATCTCGCTCTCAGCGGATTACTGACTCGATCGGCTTTTTTTCTGCTAATGATGCCTTGAAAGGCAGTTGTTTGGACGCAGCTAGGGGAAACAGAACAGTCTCTTCTTGTGTCTGTGCCTATGTTATGTTTAATGGTCTGTCTGCTCATGTGTCATTGGTGGTGTGCCGTGTGTATTGGAGAGCCTAATTGGATGAGTGGAGCAGTGGTGTGTTTTAATAGATGTGACAGGATAATGAGGACAAACCCTTGACCCTTGGCACAAAATGACCAGGAACTTTTTCTTGATGTACGCATCCATGATGCATATTCATGTGCATGTCAATACACATACACACATACATGCAAATACATGATTGATAATATCAATGTTTATTCCCTGTTTCTTGTTAAAGCTTTTCTCTTTAATCATCATCATCATCATCATCATCATGATGATGATGATGATGATGATGATGATGGGGCTTTATCTCTCTTCCACATATTCAACAATGCACTACTGGAAACTTACTAGGCATAACAGATGTATCTTTCACTCTCTCTCTTTCTCTCTGTCTCCCCTCTCCCCCTCTTTCACATACACACGCCCTCTGGTACATACACACTCCCTCCCTTGTGTTCACTTGGGTGGCTTGCACAAAAAAGCTACACTTGTTTGAATAGACTGCATTGATTTTTACACTCTGATGTTGAACTCTGCTTTACACTCACAGGAACACTCTGGATCTCTCTGCCTTGCCCCCTTCAAATCTCTTGCATCTCTTTTCTTGTCTTTCTTTGCTTTAACTGTGACATCAATCCATCAAGTTGCAAATGGGAATGTGGGGTGAAAAGGTGTTTGTGATATTTGTTCTCTGACCTTATCGCCACCTTCATCAAACAATCACAATTTCTCAGGCCTGCAGCATCTTGATTACCAATAATTATCACCACGTGCTGTTTGTCCTTGCTCAATAGGGACTTGTGTCATGGCCTCTAATTAGATAAAGAGGAAGTGGATTTTAAAGTAAATGACTTGTATTTTCACATCATTACCTCAGTAAGAAAAATCTCCTGCTGTGATGGCTTTTAATTAATCGGGTGTAGAAAAGAGAGAAAAGGACAGAGAAAAATAACTGTATAGAGACAGTGCCGCAATTAACCAAATGGCATTGATTTTGGTACATCACAGAGAGAGAGAGAGAGAGAGAGAGAGAGAGAACGACCTGGAACTGCCACATAATGATCTCACAGAACTGAAATGAGTATTGGCGCTGCCCAGTGGATGAAGTATTGAATGTAGAATTAGCAATATAATAATAGAGTTTTTTAAGTCTGCATTATGTAATCAGTTATATAATACTTAGAGGGATTCTGGCAGCAAAAAAGGTGTAACATTAACATGAACGAAAGTTGTCCAGTGACACATAAAGCAAGAATAGCTGTTTTAGTTTTGGTGAATTGTTTCTTAGAGAGGAGGGTGAATTGGATGTTTGATTACACATCCCAGGTTGACTAATTCTTATTGTCAGGACTTATTTTGTTTTGTAATGAATTGCTCAACAGGCCGGTACTATAGCATTAACTTTTATCCAGTTTAACCTCGTATACTGAGAATTGTTATTGCTACTCTAGAACTTCACAACCAATCAAATCTATCCAACATGCAAAGGAAGTTGTTTTAATATAAAATAAAGAAGAAAAGATAATAAAAATATTAGCATCTTGTGTTTTGTGTAGTGTGCATGCGTGCACATGTTGCACATGCATGTGTTGATTTACTGAGACTGGCAGTGTCAAGCTAATGCTATGTCCAGTGAAATGAACTGTCAGACCAGCTGAGTTTGGGAGGACAGCACCATTACCTTCATAATAAGACAATCAACACAGCCTCAATACAGAGAGAGAGAGAGAGAGAGAGAGAGAGAGAGAGAGAGAGAGCGAGAGAGAGAAACTCAGCGAGCACAGCCTCGCCATCGAGAGAGGCCGCCACAGACAGACCTGGCTTCCTAAAGAGGACAGACTGTGCAGCCACTGCACGCAACACGAGGTGGAAACCGAGCTACACTTTTTAACTTCCTGTGATCTGTACCAAGACATCAGAGACATGTACTACCCACAGATTACACACACCCAAAAAGATTTTGAAAACATGACCAACAGCAAAAAACTTCCATACCTGCTGGGTGAAATACAGCAATGTGCAAACATAGCAGCAAGATTTGTCAGCTGTTGTGACATAAAAAAGGGGTGTCTAATGGAACAAAACCACCATGAAGACACGGTGGACATGTCAGCACAAAGACACGGTGGACATGTCAGCACGAAGACATGGTGGACATGTCAGCATGAAGACATAATGGACATGTCAGTCATCTGTATTCCTGCACTGTCCATTTGCACTGAACTGATCTCTGTATATACTGTACATATAGAACAAATACCTTTAATTACATTTCTTGAAAAAAAAAAGAGTTGCAATGTTTACACAGTCCTAACTTATTGTACTCATATATATTTGATATATATATTTGATATAAGAGGTTTGCAGTTACAATCTGTTTATATATTTCTTTATTCAGTTATTGTATGCACATTTATCTTTTTGTTGTTGTTGTTTTTATTTCACATTTGCTTTGGCAATGTAAACGTATGTTTCCCATGCCAATAAAGCCCCATTGAATTGAACTGAATTGAATTGAGAAAGAGAGAGCATTATATGCACACTGTAGGCTTTTCTCCTCTCGTCTCTTTCTCTGCCAATCGAAAAGCAGGTGCATGTCACAGTTTGATTTCACGTGAAGTGATTTGGCTTCACATCTGGGTCAGCGAATCTCTGTATTTTAACACGTGAACACTTGCAGTGGGATTTTAAATCTGTAGAGTTCACACAATTCTCTGCCACCTGAGATCCGTGGGCCCACTCATCCCTAACGCACAAGCTTCCTGCAAAAAAATCACCAACCAGTTCCCAAAAATCTGTACTTTTTTGCTTTTCCACGAGTTAACCTTTTGTCTCTATTTGTCACGTAGCTTGTGTATTAAACAGGTGTGTGCTGGTCAGTACCTTGGAGACGGGCCATAAAGAGCTGAGGTTAATCTACAACAGATGGATGGAAACCACAGGACACAAATACACACAATGTCACCCTGCTATAAACACTTGCATTGCGCTTCTCAGTATGCCCTGCAGTTTTCTACCCAGGAAATTACTGTTAATTACATGTCAGAATAGAATATGCCAAGGTAAGCAGTTGATGCATACAGTATACTGTATAATACTGGGTTGTGAGAATACGAAAGTAGAAATTTGCTCCCTCCGAATGTTATTTATTTCCATAATATTTTTTCACCTTTGAAACATTTATGTGGATGCAGATGGGGCTCTTATCTTATCTCTCAATGTAATATCATGAGGAATTTCAACAGTGTATTTCCTAATCTTGCACATGCAATGCATATGTCACTTTCTCCCTCTCCCCCCCCTCTCTCTCGCTCTCAAAGCATGCACAATATCTAATTTCAAATGGGAGAGAAATGATTCGAAAGGCTTTTATGTTGATTTTTCACGCCTGTGTCAACTTGAAATGACATCACATAGTCCGCTGGCTTTTACTCTTCGTCGGAGGAAATGGGCTTGCAAACTCATCAACCAACTCATCAGCGTCTATCAGTGAGAGTCACACTTCCCAAGACCTACCTTGATCCTCTATGGAAGTAAAACACACACATACACACACGGAGTGGCCTTCAAAAGTGATCTGGCCATTTGCTTAAAACAAATGCTGCGTGTCTGAATGGGCTTTAAACACACACTGGAAGGTAAGGGCAGTTCATCGCAAATGCTTGTTGCAAAGGCAGCGCAGTGATAAATGTAGCGGCACTAAGTAATGCTGCCATGCGGATAGCATTCTTATCAGCTCCCATTAAATATTGTCAGTGGCTTGACTGTGTTTGTATGGATGCATGTGTTTGTGTATATTATTAGCGAACAGTTATTATGATTATAAATTATATTATAATCATTAAATTTATAGATTGTAATCATAGGAAGCAAAGAGGAAAGGTTATAATCAGCTATTCACACAGAAAAACATCATCTAACTGATTTACATGTTTGTGTGTGTTTGTTTGCAGGTGTGTGTATGGTTTGCTATATGTATTTATGCAAATTGTAAGTCAATGTTAATTTAAGTTTTCTCTCTCTCTCTCTCTCTCTCTCTCTCTCTCTCTGTGTGTGTGTGTGTGTGTGTGTGTGTGTGTGTGTGTGTGTGTGTGTGTGTGTTTCCCTGAATCCAGAGATGAAGAGGCACTAGCACTGGCAGCTGACCTCGCCCTGAGCTGATAGGATGGGGTTAGGGGTTCTTTCCACACAAATGGGTAAGGGCCATAGTGCATTGTGGGTACATGTTTCTCTGCCATGTCTGGAACAGCATGATAAGGCAAAAAGGCAAAGGGAGCTGGCTAAGGATCAGGGTGAGTGAAACCACTTTCTTTCTCTCCATTTTCTCCATCTTCTTCACAGCCTCATTCATTACCAAGTTTTCACTCTATTTTTGAAATGTCTCTGTCTCTCATTGGCTGTCCTCTCCTGTATTTAGACTCCCTACTAAACTCTGTCTATCACACTGTTTGCGTGTTCTATTCCTGTTTTGCACCATATTACACTGGACCTTTTCAGTCTTTCCCTTTCCCGTCTTCTCATTCTCTCAGCAACTCATTACTGCCTCACTTCAGCCTTCAACCTCCTTCAACTTTCTGCCTTTTTGAAAATGGGATTTTTTTCGCCTCTTTCCACTGTTGAAACACCTCATCACCTCCCAGCTCATGACTCTCTTCTCTTTCTCCTCTCCTCTCTGGCTGTCAGACTGTCATCCCGCAGACTTGTTTCTCTAAGGCAAACTCCAAGATGTGGGGACATGTGAAGGATCTGCATGACTTGGGAACAGTGTGGACTGAAGGGAAAAGGATGGAGGGTATGAGCAGAAGATAACTTCAATTAAAAAGAAACTAAATGGACCATAACATTCAGATATGATAATGACATATTCAACCATGCCAAAAATGTTGATTTGGCAGAATATATCTTACATAAATATCTGCCAACACTTCGCATCTCAAAGTGCTTGTTTCCAGTCTCCTGTCAAAAAATTATTTACCAATTGCACCAAACATTCATAAGCTTCATCATTTCTCTGCAACCTCATGATATCATATATATGAGAGCATACAGAGTCAGCTTACACATTAACCACGTTTCCCACATGGTCCTGGTTCTTCTGGCTTGCTATAACGGCTCATATCGTGGTGCTAAACGTAATTAAGCCAGGGGCTGACTCCATCTAATGCTCTGCTGCACCGCTACAATTTGACTGCCACTTTAATTGCATTTCTTCCCCTTATTCCCACCTCATTCTCCTGCCCCATTCCATCAATCTATTCAATTCCATGGGGGAAATGCTTCCATACAAACATGCAAATATGAATGAGATGGAGTGATAGCACGAAATACATGCGTGTGTGTGAGTGTGTTTGAGACCATGCATGTTTAAGCATGTGGGTGAATATACACATTCTCAGCTACACGGCTCTGTCACATGCATTAATTCATGTGCAAATGGAAGCGGATATGTACTGTGCATCCTCGTGTGGTTCAGCCATGACACTGTGCATGTGGCATGAGCTAGTGTCTGGCATGAAATGAGTCATGTGTGTTGCTCTCTGCACCTGTGGTGCACCACTGACGAGTGTGAGCTTTCCTCAAATAGCTCCTCTCATTTGCAGCCTCTCTGTGGTCTAGGGCTTTCTTTGTCTGCATCTCTTGGCAGCAGCTACTTTTCAGCACCTGACCCTCTTTGCCAGACACACACGTGTACACACACAGAGAGACAGACACACAAAAATATGTATTCAGTTCAGGAAAAAGAAAGCTGCTTCTGCAAAGCATACACGAGTATGTCAGGAAAACAGCCAAGGTCAGGAGTCCACGTCCCATGCGCTTCTAAAAGTATACGATACGGATGTCCTCTCAAGGGGCAATGAGTATTACTCGATAAAAGCAGATGGGACCATGAGGAATTGTAGGAGATGGACCAGCACAGTGCATTACTGCCCTTCCACAAGCCTCTTTAAGCATTTCATCCCGATGAACTGAATACGACCTCTCCTGATTGACAAGTTAAGGGCTTGTTGCTGTTTTTTTTTTTATCTGTGTTCAAACCAAACTCACCTGTCCTGCTGACCCTATATATTATCTGAAACATGACTGTCCAAAAATTCACGAGTGGTGATGAATTACTGGATTACATGAATTATGCAGCAAAAATAGTGAGCAGAGATTATATATCCAAGTTAAACCTGATATTAATGTGACTTTCTTTCCTGATTGTTACCAGTTGGTTGTACCTGTACGATTCAAACATGTGTCCTTTGAAGGCAGATACTAACCTATATTTTAAACTATATTGTGTTTATTGTTAATTGAAATGCCTCTTCAGCACTAAGATACGTATTAATTCATGTATTAACTAATTGCTGTCTTTAAAGGACCATACTGGCCATTTTGCATGTTTGAGCCTAATATATTCAGTTTTCATACACGTAACGTTACTGACAATCATTTCTCAAGGCATACTACTGAAACGGTGAATTAAAAATGTTTTCCTACTTTACAGACCGCCACTGGTTTTAGTTCATTCTGGTACGCTATTAAAATCAACTTGTTGGTACTTGAAATGTTCTGGGGATAGGTAATCCATCATCGTGAACAAGACGTGTATTCAAGTTTTTTTTTGTTTTTTTGTTTTTTGTTTTTTTTTTTTTTAGAAATTACATAATTTTAGCATTTAAGTGCACAGTAAATTTTGCTGTATTGAATTAACACTACAAGAGTTAATTTAACACTAGGCCTGAGTCTATTTGGTCCCATTCAACTCTTATGTGCAATAAGAAGCGCGGAGTGAATGTATGTCTCCACCGGGGAATATAGTTCCAAAAGAAGACCTGCGCTCATCAAAAAATTTAAGCAACCGTGATTTCATAAGACTGCGTAACTATTAGCAGGCGAAACATTGATTTTTAAGGTGGGTTTATCGCTTGAATATTTGATTTTGAAAGATTAAGAGGTTTTGCAAAATATCAGGNTTAAGGTGGGTTTATCGCTTGAATATTTGATTTTGAAAGATTAAGAGGTTTTGCAAAATATCAGGACAGCTGAAATACAGTTTTATCATTTGGGAAATGGTTGTCAGTAACATAATATGTATGAAAATTGAATATAGTAGGTTCAAACATGGAAACCATTTTCCATGTTTGAACAGTATGGTCCTTCAACCTTTACTAATGAAAGATTGAGGAGAAAACCAGCTGCAGTATCTAGCAAAACAAACCCCTCATAATGTAATACTGAGCTCATTCTGTCACTCAACATCAATATATCTTTTTTTTTTTTTTTTCNTTTTTTTTTTTTTTTTCCATGAGAGCCTGGGCTTTGAAATCTAGCACATTTTAAGTTACAATTCTGCAATACTTTTACAACAATATTCCAAGCTTTCCAAATTTGTATCATACTGTAAATTCAGACTCTATCAGGAGGGTTATAACTTTTTTCACGCAGAGATATAGGTGTTTTGAGCTTCCATTCCATTCCATTCTTTTTGTTCATATCAAGCTTTTCTCATAAAGTTACAGCCATTTTTTTTTTTTTTTTTTTTTTTGCAGCCATTGTCCTTTCAACCAGAGGGGCATGACCAGGCTCAGCAGCAAAACAAAGTCATAAATATCGAGCTCATCCCCCTCAAGGAGTGAAGGCTCCACAACTAACACCAACCTGGAAAAGTGGATGAAAATGGATGGAAATTACAGTATGGAAAGCAATGGAAAGCTGCCTTGAGGCATTTTCAACACTGTGAAATACTTCTCCCTTGTGGCGAGTGCTATTTTTGCAATCATGCAAAGCTGTTTCTGGGCACTTCCATGAGATGTGGGCCATTCTTGTGATACACCCGGAAATTCATCACTGCCCTACAGCGGCTCCACTGGGTGTATCAACAAAAAACAAAAACTGCTGTAATGCTATTAGTCTACACTTTCGACAGCCATTCACTGATAACGGATGTTCCTTATGCGCACAGCCGAGCTTCACTTCCTCAAGGGTTAGCTAGAATTGAAATTTTTGAAAGACAGACAAACTTCACATTTGCAATTTAAAGGGCCATATTGGTGATTTTGCATGTTTGAGTCCAATAAATATAATATACATGCTAAGTTACTGCTAACCATTTTCCAAAACATACTACTGGAGCAGTATTTATTTTGGATTTGTTTTTTCAGTTTAATTTCCCTGTAAAAGCAGTTTCTCCTAGGACTATATTTCCTGGCGGAGACATACATTTTCTTCCATGCAGCTCCATGTTGGATCGGTTAAATTAAGTAACTTTGATAAAAAAAAAAGTTTCAAATCTCTACAACTTGATTTTAAAAGCATACTGGGATGAACTAACCAATAGCAGTCTGGAAGGTAGGAAAAACAATTGTAATATTTACCACTCCAGTAGTATGTTTTAGAAAATGGTTGGTAGTAAAGTAACAAGTATGCAGGTTGTATTTATGGGCTTAAACAAACAAAATCACAGGTATGGTCCTTTAGCAGGTGCATGCCTCCAAGGAAACCTGTTTGGCGACTTGATAAAATGTCTGATTTAAAGCCGAAACTGTTATGAGTCACAGTGGTCAGCACTTTACATTAATTAGCATCTGCCTAAATCAGAAACCACAAATGCATGAACCACAAATGCATCCCAAAGCCATTTAATCTTTAGAATACCAATGCTATGTTTGGATGAGCTTCTTCCAAAGTGTGCCCAGTGTTCCACAACAACACACAGTGTTGGACCTCGACACACAGCATGAGCAATTTAGAGCCAAAACAGTTTACTTTTACAGAACTAAGACTCTGAGAAACAAGTGCCGTTCATGCTCCCTATTATTGATGACCTGCTCTATAGAGGGTTATGCAACTTATACAGAGGGAAACCAAAGTATGATGCCTCTCCTCTCTTCCTTTTAGAGTGACAGGGATAAAGCTGCATTACATAAGGTTGCTGGCACGGTTTGAGCTGGTGCTCAGTGGCATGACACCAGCCAATATCCCACAGAGCACTGGGCACATATTCATCACTACACAGACTTCCTGAATCCGATTTTTTTGTGTCTCTTTCCGTCTGCTGATTCTTCCAATTCTCTAATCTATTTTCCTTCTTTTCTGTCTGTTGCCCATTCTTCTCCATTTCCTTTCTCTCCATTTCTTTTCCCTCCAGCTTCAGAGAAAGTGATGCATCCTAGTTTCCTCCTGTCTTTTGGGATCAGGCTGAATGGCAGCCAGAGAGATCAGAGCTGTCTAAGTCTCTGGTTGTCCTCATAGAGTCTATAATCCTCTTCATCTTTTCCCACTGTTGTTGCACACTCTGGAGGGAGACACAGAGCTATTTCATCCATATTGTATGTGCATTCTGCAAAAATATCTAAGAACAACAGGAAGAAGCAGTGTAGATGTATTTGCACCAAAATCTCAGAACAATAACTGCACAGCTGTAGGAGTGCATGTGCAAGGGCGCTAGGTTGCACAGAATGGTTAGTGCAAATGACAATGCGTGCTTTGTGTTGCATTTTCAGTGCATTCTGGGACAACCATTCATGCATGCTGAAATGCGAAAATGAAACATTTTTCTTTCATTCAGAAAAGACTGTATTGTAAAATGACCTTCTACTGTATTTACTCTGCATCCTTTCCTCCAATGAACAACATATGAAAATCAATGCCACTTTTATAGGTGAGCTGTCTGTTACAGAACTGGGTAAGTAAAATGTAAAGGAGAGGAGGGAAATCCTACAGAAGTTTCCAATGAATTCTTCTTGAAGGTATAGCAAAGATGCAGTGTAAATGTAAAAACCAGATTAAATGTAAAACAACGAATTTGGGAAAGACTGAAAAAACTGTCTTTTGGGTGCAGAATTTTACAGGCCATTAAAAAAGTCTGAGCCTAGCAATCATGAGTGGATAACAAAGATAATTTTAGATTTGAGTGTTGTAAAATTTATACTTTATCAGCCTGAAGCCAAAGTGGAGCACTATAATATCCTCTTAAATGTAAAATGACAGTCATCCCTTCAGGGTCGGGACTGTAGCTACAGCCTAAGATGGCAGTATGACTGCTGGTTTATGAGAGATGGGAGGTTGAGAGATGTGACAGGTTTGACTGGAGAGATATGTGGAGAGAGAGAGAGAGAGAGAGAGAGAGAGAGAGAGAGAGAGAGAGAGAAAGTTGCGGAGAAGGAGGGGAATCGCGAGAGAAGGCCTGAGAGATAGATGGAAGGACAAAAATAGCCCTGTGTGGCCATGCTGTTCACTTTCATTTTCCATGTCCCAATATCCAATTTACAGCCTTACACACAAGCAAGCACACATATACACACGCATCCACACACCCACATCTCCTTTTAATGTTTCTAACACACAACTTGGTCAAGCGTAGATCCACACGGATGCAAACCCCTGAACACAATGCATACACAATCTCATTAACCTACTCGATAAAACTGGTGTGTGTACGCCTCCACTCCCTCTTTTTTCTCAGCCCTGTTAACTCCTCCATTCTGTATGTTTCAAACAGATGGTGAAATGTATACTGCCAGCCAATGGCAACAAACACATAATGAAGTGTAGGTGCATTTACACACACACACAAAGAGAGACAGTGATAAGTGTAGCTGCTAGATGTCCCAGGGGTGCTGTCCTATAGCGGTGCCATGAGGTTTAAAGCTGTTCATCCTATTAAAACAATAGAAAGGCTGGAGTAATGGAGAGAGAGAGAGAGAGACTGGGGAGGGAGAGAGAGGAAGTGGGGAAGACATTTTGCTTAGTCTAAATTCCTCTGAGGGCCATAGTGACACACAGGAATCCAACCTGTTTTTCACCAGCTTTTACAGAGGAGGACAGCTAAATGCTGAAGCTCATCTTCAAAGACCTTTCATGCCTTTCGTGAGACATTTAGGCTTCTTGTGTGTGAGTGAGTGCACGTGCGAGTGAGGAAAAAATTTTTACCACGTCTCCACTGGGTGCAGCATCTTTATCCAGTGCTTACATTCCCTCCATTTTGGTGAGAAAGGATTTCACATTAAAGGTATCATTAAACCTGAACCAAAATAGGAAACAAGGCTAATTACAGCTTCACAAACACAACAAAACAAGACTGTCCCACTGGTTTACTTGTTTGTGCACATTTGAGTGTATGTGTGATGTGTGAGTGTTTATTTGCATGCGTATGTGTAAATGTGTACATAATATCTGTAGCCTGCATATGTTTTACTGTAGAAGTGTGTGTGTGTGTGTTCATACTTGAGTGATTGGGGCCTGTGTGGTTGGGGGTGTGCAGGCAGAGGAAAACATATGGAAAGAGGCAACCGGAACCAAAGGCCGTTCCAGCATGATTTAAGAGGCCACCATTCACAGCTAATGACCTGAGAGATAACTAACACTGAAACAATATGCCAAGCAAGCTGTGTTGGAAGGGAGGGAAATGGAAATAGAGAGACAGAAACAGAGGAGAGGAAAGGGAGGGAGATGATTTACGGTGGATAAACTAACTCTACAAAAGTAAAGCAGAAAATCGAGGTAAATATAAACGTGTGTCTGGTGTGTATTCCTCCTGTGCAGCTGTCATGAAAAGCAACAGGATGATTATTCACTACATTTCCTGTGTGTGCTTTTGAATTAATGAAAAGCTTCCATAATCTCAGTAAAAGTCTAATTTTAGATGTGCCAACCAAACCTGTGGAGAAATGAAGGCCACATATTCATTATCAGTTACAAATCTATTACAGGCTTCACAAAGATATATATATATATATATATATACAAATAATTTACATTATTGTGTATTGGGGTAAGTAAGTGAGAACAACATTTTTGCATCATGATTTAGATTTTACATAACAGTTTTACAATGTAATGGTTCCTAATTCACTAAACTAAATTTAAAAAATGTGCCATCTGATAAAATCCCTTTTACATGATATAATATTGAATTTCAACAGATTATTACCCTTTTTGAGGATACATTTTCTCAGAATATGTGCTGGAGCTTTATGTGGAGCAGACACTGATACAGTCCAGTTGCACTTCCATCTACCCATCCATTCTCTACACCTGCTTACCCTCTGCAGGGTTGCAGGAACTGGAACTGATCCCAGCCATCCATTACAGGGCTGATGCAAACTCACCCTCTCTTTCAATAGCCCAAGGTTTCTTCCATTTTCTTTATATAAGAAGGTTTTTGGGGAGTTTTTTCTCGTCTTCTTAGAGAACTTGGGCTGGGTCGGGAACCACTAATGTGTGGGTCTGTGAAGCCCTTTGAAACACTGTATGTGATGCTGGGCTATACAAATCAATCTGACTTGACTTGACTTTGATTCACACTCAGCCAATTCACCTAACATGCATGTGTTTGGAAGAAGGAGGAAGAAACCAGGAGTATCTGAAAAAACCCATGCAGACATGGAGCGAACATGCAAACTCCACACAGAAAAGGCCCCAGTCACATTCGACCTTGTTGCTGGAAGGCTACACCACTGAGTCAGCGTGCTGTCCACAGTCACACTTATTTACCAGAAATCATCAGAGAATCACAATAAACAGGATAGTCACAACTCTCTAAGCCAGTGCCGAAGACATCATCTTCTCACATCAAATCAAATTAGCAATTTCATCAAAACATTCATGTAATGATCATTGTTTGCATTTTTGAATATACTGTCTGAATCTCTGTGTGCATGTGTGTGTGTGTATGCATATCTGTGTGAGTTAGTTATTTAAATTATTATATGTGCAATAAGTTCTCCAACTATGTAGTGCCAGACAGAAAGACATTTGCTCGCTTAATTATCTCTAAAGTTCCTGAATCAGAATTCAATCCTGTAAATCATTTGAATAATGGTTATTTTGAGGTCTGACCAATCAGTTGCATTTTTTTCCCCCCATCTTGCATATATTACATCAGAAGAAAGCAAATAAATCCAGGCTTGATGTGTAAGTCTATGAGACATCTCAACCAAAGAAAAGACTGATGTTCTGTTTATCAGAATCAATGAATGCCTGTTGTGATTAAAAATAGACACAATGATGATATGAATATGCAGTAATGTCTGATTCTGTCATTTGGGTAAGAGAGAATTTGGCAACCGTTGAGATGGGCAAATACGATGTGGGATAGAGAGAACAGAGAGGACAAAGGGTGCTGGACAAGAAAAAGTGATGGAATCAGACATTACATAAGGATAAGAGGTGACAGGCAAGAGATCAAAGCACTTTGCTAAAAGACTGTGCAGTGTCAAAAAGATTGTGTGAAAAAAAATTTTACAGTGTGAAAATTTTACAAAAATCTACAATGATCATTGTGTATTCTACAAATCCAAGAGGCAGAACCCTGTGCAGGAGACCCAAAAATGAACAAATTAAAAGTAATAAAAAACTTTTACAAATTACTTTTAATTTGTAATAAAACCACTTCTCTTTTTGTTTTGAGCCCTGAAATGAAGAAAAACCAGGCTACTGTAAACACTTTTGCAACAGTGCGACACTGCACGCAGCACCAAATGTGCGCTGAGAAAAAAAAAAATTAAATCAGCAATATGCTAACAGTGAAAACAATAATATTCATTCTTCTGGGTCTGTCTTGTTTGCATGATAAATGAAAGCACAATTTCAACAACAAGACAAACTGGGAAAAACTGAAAAATAAGAATTCTCTGCCAAGTCACTGAGCTCTGAAATGTGTCGGGAAGCAGCAGGCTGACACACTACAGTCAGCCAGAAGCTTCCATGGAGTTTAAAGTCTTAAAATTTGTGAGTAACATAATGACTCAGCAAACACACACACACACACACACACACACACACACACACACACACACAAATACAGCACAACAAGGTGGAATCCAGAGACAGGCATACCCACAATACTTGATTTTGAACATTTTCTATACGTTAAATGCATGGGTGAAATTCAGGTGAAACTCCATCCAGTACAGACTTGCAGTTATATGCATGCAAGCACACACATGCACGCGCACACACACACACTTGCACACACCACACACACACAGACAGACACACACATACACGCTTTGCCATAGGCAACTCATTCTGGCCCAGTTCTTGCGAGACAGGCTGCCCCATTAAGCTAAATATCATTTTAGTACAATAGTAGTACAATTAGTGCAATAATATTTATGTTTACCGTTCGACAACTACACTTCCCATTATACTGGGATATCTCATATAAGTGAAATTATGGGATGTGTAGTGATAGCAGCAACAGCAAGGTTTCATAGCTTTAGCATGAATAAAATAAAATAAAATAGATACAATCTCCATCCCAAATTTAACAGTTAGCGGATAAGCAGCGATGGTCCATGGTGCTGATTTTAAAAGCAAAGCCATTGACCAATCAATCACATCTGGCTGACTGGTTTCAGTTCAACTTGAACAGCAGCTTGATTGATTACACTCGCCTCAGTAACAATATGACGTCAGCTCTCTGATGATTAGCCAGCTTCTAATTTTAGACTTCTGATGTCAGGATACAATTTCACTATAATCCCATCCTCTCTCACCAGAAGTGTATCTTTGCATTATCTTAACAGTCTTAACAATTTTATGTGAAAGTGATTAAATGGAAAATTGTTGATTATTGGTTTTATTGATTTGTGTTGATCTATTGATTACTGTACCTTCCCAAACATCCATGCATAGTGCATATCAATATCATAATGTGCTACCAGCAACTACAACAACCAGCCTTTAACACTCTCTCTCTCTCTCTCTCTCTTTATGAAAAAGCCTCATCCCCCATTCAGGGTACACACTAAAATGGCACTTAGCTTAATTGATTAGAGTGATTTAATGAGACTGTGAGACTGAGCAAACCTGAAGCAGGACAGGAAATATGAGCTGTACATAAGTTCATATAGTGTAATTTACGTATCATACATACATTGCTCTATCTAAATTTAGTTCTTAACATTGCTCATTACATCAAAGTCAAAATAAGACAAAATATAGAATAAATCATACACTTTGAAAACACAAAATAAACAGCTCTGAAATGGAAAATAAAACTTCAAGCCCCTCTATCTGATAGTAAAATTTAAAATGCTGCACCTACTTTTTCAATATTTGCCAATATTATTCAGTATTTGTACATTTTTGCTTGATTCCATTTGTTTTGACCTGCAAAACTGTAATTTACTCGCTCTTTGCTTGCTGTTCACCTGCACAGGGGAACCACTGGACTGCATTTGGAACCAGGCAGCAGTTTACTTCCTTCTTCTTTGTTTCCTTGGCAACGGGCCCAGTAATGCTGACTGCTGCAACACATTTCCTAAAGCAAGAAAGGCTGGGATGTACCATCAGGAAGAGCTCCATCAACAATATTGCTTTTTGCATTTTTGTGTTTAGTAGACAGAAGCACAGAAGCTGTCTGTGGCTGTGACAGATACTGATAAGAAAATACTTACAAAATTTGTCAATTTGATGTCCCATTATATCTTTATGTATGAATTTTGTGAGACATGGCATTAGATCTAATTTGCAGAATAGTTATTACATGAGTTGCAAAAAGACGGGCTAGTTGCACAAAACCCAGTTTTTCTGCTTAACATTTCACTTATGGAGATGTGTTTCAAACCTTAGGAAAGTCCTTAATAGTTACAGGAAATGTGTCAAATTGTTTCCTGTAGGGAAGCTATTAACCTGCTGCTGGATTGATGTGCTGATGGACTAAAACAATCTAAGCTTGAGGTCTTCCTCCTCTGCCACAAGGTTCTTAGCCTTCTGGACGTGAGAAAACTTGTCGAGTAGCCTGGCCATTGCAGCATTGGACACTGCACAATGGAAGGATTTGCATCCATGTGACAGCCACACAGACTCATTGTCATCCTTCTCCTTTGCTATTTGGAGCCTGCATTTTCTGTTTGCCTGCTTACCTGCTCCACTGACAGCCTTTGGCAGGTGAAGGACCCACCCGGGATGAGACAGTGTGACAGTTTTCTCCTGAACCGTGGCAGCAGGCAAAGGTGGAGTGGGAATGAAAGATGCCCAAGGAACACCTCAAGCAGGGACTCCCACTTGCAGACAGTCATTCAGCTCAAAGGGAGTCTGCATTTCCACACTGTTGACACTATCCTGAGAGGTGGTAGACATAGCCAGGCTGGTCCTCAGGCCTTTAGCTGTCAACTCAAAAACCTTACAAGCAAGATGAGTCATCACGGCTGCATCGTACATCACGGCCCAAAGATTGGCATAATCCTATCATTCGGAACTCCTCGGGCTTTTTTAGGTCTTCTTTGATTAAACTCTGTCTTTCACAAAGCCGGCTGGAGACTGACCACGGTGTGACCTTAGCTAATCTTTGAAGACGACCAGACTAAAGAGCCTGACCCAGTGACCCTGACAAGATGACAATGGGCATATTCTGTTTTCTGAAAAGGAAAAACTGATGGATCCTTCTTCACAGAGGGTCTTTTAGGGAGCATGGGATGGGATGGGAACATTGCTCTTGCTTAAATTTAACACACAGACAGATGTTAGCACTGCTAAAAACAGATGTTCCTTCTATAAAACTGCCATACTTTTATAGAGTACAAATTGGAATGCAAGACTTTTACTTTTAAAGATCCATTTTCTATACCCATTTGTCCTGTTAGGGGTCACGGGGGTGCTGGAGCCTATCCCAGCAGTCATTGGGAAAGAGGCAGGGCTCACCCTGGACAGGTCCCCAGTCTATCACAGGGCTACTTTTAAAGATGCATTACCATTTGATACTATTAAATGTATTGGTAGTTTTGAGTATTTGAGTACTTCAACCACCTCTATTTTACCTTCATGGAAATACACTTATGAACAAAAGAAACCCAACATGTAAAAAGTTTACTGTGATTTATTAATCGTGGAAAACAGCCTCATAATTGGTGTTCATTTTTAATCTGGTGTATGTCAGAAACACAATACACATTTAAATATTCAGTCTTTTTCACAATTGTACTTGCACCATGGCACAATGTCACAGACTTCAGTATCTGGTGTGACCTCTATTGGCTTTGATGCAGCTCTGTGAACAGGGATGCATAGAACGAATGAGTGTTTGTATGCGATACTGAGGAATGTTTTCCTACGGGGCAGTGGTCAGGGTTTTCGATTGGGGGCGTCTCAGTGTAACCGCTCTGCCGAACTGGTCCCACAGGTGCTCAATGGGTGAAAGGTCAGAGATCATGAAGGCCAAAGCATCAACATTGTGACTGTTGAGGACACACAGGCCATTTGACACACCACTTCCTGATAGGAAACATTGGCTTCAAGTAGACCAACAGCCTGATTCTGATCTGTGTCACTTATTTGGGGCATTTCAAGAAAGAATTCAAGAAAACTCACAAAAGTCTTGAGTTTTTTGTTTCAAATGACAAATGATTCATCCTGAGCAATATTTAAACCCACCCTGCCCATCCTTCAAATCTGTCACACCCAGTATTATCATTTGTTGTGTCACACAGGTGGTGAGACTATACAAGGAATTATTATAAGTTAACAGCCTTGTACTCAACACACTTGATTTATATAATGTGGATCTGACATGAAATTATTAATATGCATCAATTACCCATGATATATAAGTATTAGCGCCGTGTTTTGTTTTTTTATGTGTGAGTATGTTTTCATCGAGTGGTCTGTTTGTAGAAGTAAATCCAAAATCTAACCAATAAAACATCACAGATTTTATAAAGTAGTCTGCCTTCTCCTGAGCAGAGAATTAAACTGAGCTATCTCTCCATATTGCAGAATGTAGGGAAAAAAAGCAGCTGCAAATAACACACAATCACACATGTATGCACAAGCAACATAAAAATTCACATACATGTACTTGTTCCTCTGCACCCTTTCTATCCTAGAATATAGAGCCCATAAAGCACTAACCTATGAGGGTGCTACATGGCTTCCCCTCCTTCTACATAATCAAATGCTGTCCATCATCAATACGTTATTCTTTACAGGTCAAAGGTCATTGTACAGAGTTCAGAATGCTGCTGACGGTGCCAAGGATGATGCTGCTGCTGCTGCTGCTGCTGCTGCTGCTGTGGCTACAGAGTGGGAAGTGTGGATGGACAGACATGGAATGAGTATGTGTGTGTGTGTGTGTGTGTGTGTAACTTCTAGAAGTGGTTCTGTCAAAGATACATTTATTTATTCTGAACCCGCAGGCTCTGTCACGTACATCTTATAAATGTTTCAGCAGCTAACCAGTAGGTAGACACATTCTGTAATATCTGTTCTATTAATTCGGAGCAAATGTATTGAAAAAGTATGGCTGCATACAACATGATGACATATTGTTTCATCAAACTGAATTGTTTTTTAAAAGATCCAATTTTTTTTTTTTTTTTTGGAAAGCATGAGTAAAAAACTTTTTACACTGCCTCTGATATTGTGCTGGAACAATGCCAATGAAATATAAAGCCTTTATGAGCCAGAATAAAGGAATGACATGTTAATTTGGGAGCTTATGTTCTACATTTGTCTCATTAGTGAGGTAATATTTTAATTGAAATCTCACAAATTTGCTGATTAACTGAGGCATATGCAAGGAGGGTTCAAGACACTGTGAGTCTAAGGCCGGTTGACACACACAAGGAGCAAAATCAGGAAGGTGAGAGACGAAGAATCACACTGTTCCCTCCAGTTCAGCTCAACACTCAAGCAGCATTTGTTCTCAGCATGCGGGAATCTGCCAGTAAGTGTACAACAGAGAGATGGGATTTGGAGAAAAAGAGCAACCTGTAATCCAGTGTGAAGGGAGAAGATGAGAGAACAGCACTCAGACACTGCTTACCAGTAATCAGACAGAATCATGTTTGTGTATGTAATTTGTACTTTTAGATGTGTTGTTTTGTCATTTTTATGAGCTACATATGTATGTAACATATATTTTTAGGTTTACCTGTACAGGTATAGTAAAAAATAATACATTTTCTAATTTTTGAGATATAAGTTCTGTTGTGCTCTGTCTCTGTCTAAATATGCCCAATAACAATGACAGGCACACATACACACACACACACACACACACAGAACGATCCCACTTACACATTATGTAATATGAGTATCACTTGACATGGCATATTTAATCAGATAATTGATGGATCCCAGAGGCTTGTAACTGGAACAATCCCAATCATCCTGATCTTAATGATTAATCACAATGTGTAAATGAAGAACAACATATGTTGCTTCGAGTACAAAGGGAAGCTAATGCATAGACTCAACTCTGTCTGATCTCTGTTCTGTAAGACTTAAAGAATTAAGTCAGATTAGCAGCATCAAATAGTAAAAGGATGTTTCACACTGAATTGAGTTAAATGTACATTTATTCTCAGCACTTTTCTTACAGTATGTAATTGTATTACACCCTTGATTAGACCATGTAAACTAAATGAAGCTCAGGCGCTAGAGTGCTGGCTGCTGCTTTGTGGAAACATATGTATCAATACACATTTGGGAATACAGAACTGATACAGACAATACAATACAGATCATTTCTGCGGAATGAAAACTCTAAATGCTGCACACAATCTATATGCATGATATCACATCAGAGTATACATGTACAGGCAATCATATGTAAAGGTAGATAAGTGTCTGATCCTAAGGTGACCTCTATCCAGGATTTCCCAGTTGGTTGGTTGGTTCTGAGATCTATATATCCACTACATCTTATATCTATGTCTATAATACAAGGGTGATGCTACCTATAGGCAGGGGCAGATCTAGGATTAGTGGACATCCAGAGCTTAGCCCAGATCTCCACTGGAAAATCCACATCCAGGTAGGTTTGGCTATCTATCAAAGCAAATAGCTTCAGTAGATGGCCAAAGCTATTTTATATCTACAAAGCTAAATATAAATTTTGAGAAATGCTTAAGAAATGTCACAAATCATGTTACATCTTTTAACAAGTTATATGAAGTTAAAAATCTTTTTAAATGAAAACCTTTACAATGAGCTAAACGGTGGAACTATAGGGTTATGTCCGTTCTGTCCACCAATTCGGTCCAACCATTCTGTTCACAACATTGTGGTTTCGCCTTACCGACAAATTTGGATAATTGTAGAAATGCTACAGAAATTTCAAAACACACTATTACAAAAACTATTCGGGGCTTTATGGAAAACATCTAGGGCTTAAGCCCCATAAGCCCACCTCTAGCGCCACCCCTGTCTAAGGGTGAGGATGCACTTTGTTTTTGCTTATACATGTATCAAGATTCACATCAGTAAAGAAAGATTGAAATTATTATTACAACCTAGATTGTTGTGTAAGCTGAACTTCCTTTGAATATTCACTCAAACTAGAAAATATAAAGTACTGCAACACTGGCAATTTTTTTTTATCTAATCTAAAACTATTTTTAGCGGTGGGCAGATATATTTAGTTCTTTAGCAGCAACCATGTACTTTGCAGAAAATTGAGTGAATGTTACCTCAGTTTGATGTTTGTTGAAAGCACTGGAGAGAGAGAGAGAGAGAGAGAGAGAGAGAGAGAGAGAGAGAAGCTGGCAGAGAGACAGGAAAAGGATGCAAGATGGGAGGGATGACAAAAAATGAAGAGATCCAAAGAAAGGATTATGAATGTGCTGCATGTCTGTATTTACAGAATTGCCCACACAGCACTGCAGAAAAAGAATGACACAGTCTGATTTCCTGGGAGAGTGAGATGTGAAACTCCATCACTTAAAAGATAAGTGATACAGAAGATGAAGGTAAAACAACTTAATGCAAGATGACAATCAAACGTAGGATAACAAAAGCAAATAAAAAAAAAAAAACCAAGATGTGCAAGATACAAGAGAGAAATAAACATAGAAAAGACAGAGGTACTCACTGGAACTGTAGTGAAATATATGACGATTATAAAAATAACCAAGAGAGGATGATAAAAGAAAGATATTCAATTCCTGATTTCTCTCATGCTTAACACTTAATCCCACTGAGTCTTTTTTTGTGTAAAATTCCAGATGTAAAAGTCTATTGCGTTGTGCGTGGGTGGATTTCTGTAATACAGAGTGAGACTATATGTGTGTGTGTGTGTGTGTATGTGTGTGTGTGTGTGTGTGTGTGTGTGTGTGTGTGTGTGTGTGTGTGTGTGTGTTTGGTCTCCTTTTCTTACATGTCCTATAGTTCAGCAAACACTTCTTTCCTCTTTTTATCCAACAGGGACATTTCTCTTCCCTGAAGATTGTTTTGCCATTTGAAAGGTCAATAGGAAACTATTGTAATGAATTTAATTACTTGCTGAACACTCCTCTCAGTACACACTTGATTCATTGACAGTTTGGGATCATTAATAAACAGACTCGATGAAGTATTGAGTTAGCATAGCATCACCGCCCCTGCGGACTTGGCACAAATCTTCAATGTGAACATGTTTATATTTTCAACAACACAGGAAGACAAGCATGTGAAGCACATTTCTACCCAGAAATACACACGTGCACACACACACAGAGGTCCACTGAAACCTATAAGCTTGTGCACACACAGAATTCCAAAGAGAAACATACGAATTGGATGTTGTAATTTTGCACATTGTAAGCAGCAGCTCTCTAACGTATAACCTGTCAAATATAATCAATCCCACATCAACGATATAAGGTACAGGTTCTTGACATTGTGAAGATGATATCTTCAAATGATCAATACCTGAGCGTGTTTCAGGCCGATCTCAATCATAAACACACCCACCCACACACACACCCACACACACACACACACATACACGCACTAGTTATCCAGACAGCTTAAGGGGATTGGAAGTAGTTACTATATTAAGGAGCTTGTGAAACTGGTAATAGTTTTTTGATTAATTACATAAAAACAGTCATAAAACAAAAAAGACGGGGGTATGAGATGATCAGGCTGTGTGTGTGTGTCAGAGAGAGAGAGAAAGAGAGAGGTTTGGACATGAAGAGAAGTAGACATGAGGAGATGACCATTGCAGTAATGCTTTTCAGCTAAATATGTGTAAGTGTGATAATTCTATTTTATCTTTATATCAATAAATATATATTTATATAATTCCATTTCTTTAATTGTTAAACTGACTTTCATGCACAAAATACCACAGGATTTTAAATTATATGCTACAGACTGGTGCTTATGGAATATTTGCTGCAATGACAGCTGTGCCTGTAACACTGCATTATAAATGCACATAAACACAAACACACACACAATCTGTCAGACATGTTTTCCCTCCCCATGGAAGACAGAAAACACCTCTGAGAGCTCTGTAAATTGTCGTCAAACTTATATGTGCACACAGCTTAGTATGCAGTTGGCAGAAGCAGGCAGGTAATAACTTAGAGACATGGAGAGAAAGTGCTTGTCAAGCAGAACTGTCCAAAGATAACGACAGGCCTATTAGGTTAATTTAACACTGACAACGTCTCCCTCAGTATCACACAAACACTGTTATCACCCTCACACACACTGCAGTCCTCTGGAGCTTCATCAGTGATTGTGTGATACAGTTGTGATGCCAACACACACAAGGCTACAGGTTCAGCTCCCACTGTGTCCACCAAACTAAAAAAGTTTTACTCCAAAATGAAAAATCAGCCATGCATTTGTCTTCACTTATTTAATTTGATTATTGCCAGTTAACCTGCATTAACCTCATTTCTTGTTATTTCCGGCATCTACTGTATATACTTGCAAGAGTAATAAACTCAAAACAAATTTTTTTTCAGTGCACAGAGTCATTAAAATCTCACCTGATGATATCATCTTATCAAGTCTCCATAGTCTGATTTCCAGCCTAAAAGGTCAAACAAATTCCATAGTATCTAGTTTGTCCACTTTAAAGGACCATGCTGGAGATTTTGCATGTTTAATCCCAATAAATACTACCCACATATGTTACATTACTGACAACCAATTTCCAAAACATAAAACCACATTATACTTTTCCAGTTATTTTGACAAATCCCCTGATCTTTCAAAATCAAATGTTCAGGTTTGACAAACCCATGTTAAAATTCAGTGTTTCACCAGCTAACATGTATCATGTAGAATGGACGGTTGTTTCTTAGTTTCTTGGTAAAAGCCGCCTTCTCCTGGGACAATATTCCTTGTTGGAGACATACATTGTCTTTCGTGTAGCTCAATCAATCAATCTTTATTGTCCCCAAAGGGAAATTTGGTTTTCAGCCAGGTAAAAAACAATCACAACAACAGAGACAATCAGTCATACATACATACACAAATTGAGAAAAACACCTGCAATATAACACAAAAACACTATACTCAAGCCTCACTCCACTCAGTTATAACCTAGGAACAATGTGGAGCAAGTTCATCAATCCTATTGGTTTTTTGAGGAACAAACGATGATGTAAACCTTCTCATCCTTCTCACTGGGACCCTGAAACAATGGCCAGATGGGAGCAACCCAAACTCCTTAAACAGTGGATGATCTGGACAACTCATGATAGCCTGAGCCTTCATAAGAACTCTCTTGTTGTAAATATTGTGAAGTTGGATCTGATTGACTCCAGTGACTTTGCTTGCTTTGTGTTGGACCGGTTAAATAAAGTTACGTTGACAAAACATTTAATAGGCAGTTGCGATAGCTGTGATGGATTACCTCAAGTATGTTTCAAGTCTCTACAAGTCTCTACAATCTAATTTGTTATTAAAATCAGGTTAATTTTAATAGCATACTGGAATTAAATGAAACCAATGGCAGTCTGGAAGGTAGGACAAACAATTCTAATATTTACTGCTCCAGCAGTATATTTTGGGAAATGGTTGTCGGTAACATAACATGTTTGAGGGTTGTATTTATTGGGCTCAAACATGCAAAATGGATGGTATTGTCCTTTAACATCTAAGATAATTGGAACAGCACAATGATGTTTGTGTTCTGGGATTGTTGTTTCTTTATAATCTTTACTTTAAAAAATACATAGAGGATACCTGTATCCATTTTAGCCATGCTAACAGCGTGGTTCTAGGGATGAGAGACCCATGCTCTGGTTCTGTGTCTGTTAGTCAAAACTGAAATATCTCAACAGCTATTGGATGATGGTGGATTGAAACAAAATTTAGAATTTGGCATTCATGGTTCTGGTATTCAACTAATGTTCTTGCACCAAGAGCAGATCAAAATATACTTTTTTGTGTAAAATTTGATGACAACATACCTCAATAAATAAGAACTAAATACCTGGCTAACTGAGCTGAATGCTAACATAGCATTCTAGCATTCCAACACTATGCCATACGATAGCATTCAGCTAAAGCTACGCCTAAATCCAGCTAAAGCTAACAAAGAAACATCAAGCTTGTGTAGCTGCAGAATTGCGTTTGATTTTAAAGACTTTGAAGAGTAAACCCTAATCTCACGTGCAAAGAAACAACCCAAACATTGCTCTATCCTCATGTAAAACTTTTTTTAAAACATGCTAGCAGCGCTTTTGCATACGTCCCCACATGCACACAAACTCTGCTTCATCACCTCCTCTGTGCACATTCAAGCACAGATTACAATGTTATTCAGTTAACCAGGCTATACAAATGCAAATATCATGACGTGAGAACTCTGGTCGTGTGCTTGAACATCACAGCAACTCTTTTTCCAAAGAGACACTTTGATAAAAACAGATCAAAGAGAGCGAGAAAACCTGCATTCAAGAGCTCCAACAATAGAGCTTCTTATAGGTTGCCACTAATGGGTTTATGAAAGTAAATAAATGAATACAGATGAGGTTTCAGTGTCTGTAAACAAGCCATATAAAGACACTTTGGATCTGCAAAGAATATAAATAACACAGATACAGGACACCCACACGTGCTCAAACACACAAATATACACTTATTCACACATGCGCTATGTGCTCACACACCTCACACAGATGATGAGGTTTAATGTGTAAAGATTTTCCTTTTGAGTCAGGTTAAAATACACAGTCCACGAAGCCTCTTGTAAATACACGAGGCTTCATTGTTCCACACAGATATCCCTTTCCACAGCGAGGGTTTGACATTGCAAAAGTAAAGTTCATAATGTTATTTTCTTTTCTCTGAACATGTGATACTTTGTTAAACCTCCTTGGTCCCATCCATCCTCTTTACATCTCTGCACAGCTTCCCTGGCTGCCAAAACTCACTTCTTATATGTTTTCCCTCTATGATTCACTGTCTATCCAATAATTTCTCAATTTTTCATTTACCTGCTTCTTTTCTTTAGCTGTCCGCAGTTGCACAGTTTCACCTTCTATTCTATTCTATTCTATTCTATTTTCTATTCTTCTGACATTTCCTACACTGTAATCCACCCTCACACCTCTTTGAATCTCCTCTATCTCTCAATCTCTCCTCTTCTCCCTTCCTTCCATATTTTTTTTTCTCTTGCTGGTTTCTCTATTTTTGATTTTCCCCTCTATTTTTTCTTTATTTTTTAATTTTTTCCCCCTCTAAACACACTTCTTCACAGCCCTGTCTTCCCTTTCCCTTGCTGAATCTCCCTGTACATAACTCTTACATCATGTTCCCTCTTTTTTTTTTCTATGACCATTTTCATCCTCCCCCTCTTTGCGCATCTTCATACTTCCAAATTTCCATGCACCTCTCTGAGTCTTTTTTTTTTTTTTTTTTTTTAATGTTGGCAGCTATTTTGTAATACATCCTTTCCTGTGTCTCTTTTAAGTGACTCCTCCATTGCCTTAAAATCATTGGTTTCTACATTAATTACTCGTAAAAGAGGTGGCATACCACCTGTTCCAGCCATCTTCTTGCTCACCCTGCTTTCTACTTCCTTTGGACATTAGGCAGACAGCAGAAGGGCTGCCTGACATCTCCCCAGGCATTTTTCAATTCATTCCCACACTCCCTTCCCATTTCTCTACCTTTAGCAGGCGTACAGATGGCAGGAAGGCTGCATGACACAGTTTTCTGATGGTCCAGTTGAGTGGCCGTGGTGCATCCAGCTGGTTCATGGTGCGCACTGTTCGTGGTGCAGCCACAGGCGCGCGGTGACTTTTCCCGGCACCAGGATCAATACCACCCCACTAGGGGGGCAAAAATGGGAGAAGGTCTCCAACTCCAACTGCCGAAAAACATGCAAGTCCCAGGGCATGACCCTCGATGGACCACCATCAAGCACTGCTGCCGCCACCACCTTGAAGCCTTTACTATACCAAGAAAATGAAGCTCTCACCTGGGCAGCACTCAGCCCCCTCTCCCCTGTCCCCCCACCCTCTCTGGCCCACAGAGATCCACAGGGTCCAAGCAAAGGAGAACAAGTAGCATCTGATTCCTCTTCCACCAGCAACCCAAATGTGTACTCAGCTCTGGTGCGGAAAATACCCCCAGAGTGTACAGTATTCCCCCAAAAAAGAGAGCAGAGCGCGGTACCGCACAACACAAATAAGAGAGTGTAGTGAAAGAGAGATCCAAGTAGTGAAATTAAGAAAAAGATGAGAGAAAGAGATGGAGGAGAGGTGGAGATGACAGAAAAGAAGAGCAGTGCAGCGCAGTGCAGTGCAGTGCAGAGGAGAGAAAAGGAGAACAGTGCAGAGCACATGAACGGAGCAGCCTGACAGGCAGCAGCTTAGATTTGAGGGTGCATGCACAGTGTCTCCAAGATGAGAGAGAGAGAGAGAGAGAGAGAGAGAGAGAGAGAGAGAGGATATCCATTTCTACACAGAAACTGAGCTAGAAACAAATGATATAGTGTGCAATAGGTAAATGCTTGCTTGTGTGCATGGGAAAAGCAATGGAGAAAGAAGGAGAAAAGAGAGCAAAATAGAGAGAACAGAAGAAAAGAAAGAGATTTTAAAAGATCTAAAGTGGTTATACAAAAAACAATCATATACAGGACTGTTGAAGTGAACACCATATTGGATAAACTCTGTTTTATGTTTTAACACCTCTCAGAAAGATGCTCTCTCTCTCTCTCTCTCTCTCTCCCTCTCTCTCTCAGACAAAAATTAAAAATGTCTCTGTCTTCCTATGATTTCCTTCCACTTAAGTTTTATTTATTCATGTATTTATTCGATGTGTACATAATGTGCTTGTGTATGTGCATGTTAATACTTAACATTATTACAATATTAATTTACATAAAGAATCACTAACTACTGAACTACATCTAATTAGTTCCATACCAAATGTCCATTTGTAGAAAGAAGTTTTTAAAAATCATATCACACACAATATTTTATATAGTAACTTTTCACTTGCACATTCTTTACAGTTCCAGCAATTACATAACACCTGCATCTGTCACTCACTTAATCTAAAGGCTACAGCAAAACACTAATTATCACTTAGGTAGGCTATGATGTATGCTAATTACCTTAAAGCAGAATGAAATTGCAGTTTAGAAATGCAATTGATTTTACATCCACAAATCCATCTGCAGAGCTTTAGTAACCTGAATGCTGAATGTACCAACAAGACTAAACCTTGATTATGAAGCAGATAAATGGGCCAAAATGACCATTTTTTTTCTTCATCTTCACCAGTGTTCTGCATTTCCTGTTCCTCTATTTCTACTCCCATACAGGAAAACACAAACTATTGAAATGAAAAACACAAGTTGATAGATTTTACATGTCTGGACTGGCTCATCAGTGGTCCGTGTGATATCATCAAAGCACTGGAGGTTCAGTGGTATTAATGACAAAACATGATGTTTCTTGTTCGGTGTGGAGCATCACTGGAAAAGCAAAAATAGGCCATCAGTTCTAATTAGTGCTGCAATGAACAAAAATGCATCAAAAATCTGCAAATTTTAATTCTGTCAGCACTTGTGAAGTTCATGCATAAAGGACCATACTGACCATTTTGCATGTTTGAGCCTAATATATTCAATTTTCATACATGTTACATTACTGACAACCATTTCCCAAAGCATAATAATGGATGAATTTAATTTTTTTTTTCCTATCTTCCAGACCACCATTGGTTTCAGTTCATTCTAGTACGCTATTAAAATCAACTTGTTGATACTTGAAACATTCTTGGGAATAGGTAATCCATCATTGCGTACAAGATGTGTTTTCAGGTTTTTTTCGAAGTTACGTAATTTTAGCTAAAAAGCACGGAGTGAATATATGTCTCCACCGGGGAATATAGTCCCAAAAGAAGACCTGCGTTTATCGAAAAATTTAACTTACCGTGACTTCATAAGGCTGTGTAACTACTAGGCGAAACATTGATTTTTAAGGTGGGTGTATCGCTTGAATATTTGATTTTGAAAGATTTTGAAGAGATTTTGCAAAATATTAGGAAAGCTGAAATCCGGTTTTATCCCTTGGGAAATGATTGTCAGTAAAGTAACATGTATGAAAATTGAATATATTAGGCTCAAACATGCAAAATGGCTGGTATGGTCCTTTAGGCTCATCACTGTGAGAATAAAAGCTGTTTATAATATGGACATAGAGAATAGTTAATATTAAAGTAGCTGATTCAGTGAAGTAGAAAACAATAAAGGAGAATTGCGTGTGAACTAAAGTGTAATTACTGCAACATAACAAAATATTGTTAAATATGAATGAGACATGTATTGCTCTTAAAGTGCATCTCACTTTTGCATTATTCTACTTAATGAATACTAGTACATCATATTAGTGTTTGTCCCAATTATCCCATCTGTTGAGTCACCACCTCACAGTCACAGTGGGTGTTTTTTTTTTTCCTGACAAAAACAGACTGACATTAAGAATATCTACTTCACTGACTGCTGTTTCCCCAGGGACCTCCAAGACCTCTGGGATCTGTCTATCAACTGTACAGCTAGTGTGTGTGTGTATGGGNGGGGGGGGGGGGGTGCTAGAGATACCCAGAGAGTCTACCTTTCCCTCCATCCCTCTTGCTTCACATTTCTCCATCTTGCCACATTAAACAGTTCAGCAAACACATTTACAGCTCAGTGCCCTGCACCTTCCCCATCATGGCTCTAGATGGCAACCTTTCAATGCACATTACCAATGCAAGCTTTGGCCAAACCATTCAAACTTGACCTATATCATATTTCTAACAACAAATCTAAATTATTCTCAAACTACTAGGTGGTTTTGTTTATTATAGCCCAAATGACTGCCTACTCATTACTATTTGCCTGAAGATAAGGGGCAACTGAAGTCCACAATGGTCTCCTTCCCTAAGCAGCAACATACACACTTCAACCACCAGGGGGCATGAGCTGAACATGCCTGCTGCAGGCACAATCCTCTCTTCTTAGCCATACTCATTATCACAACATTACAAGGCAGCAAAGCACTGGTTTAGAGCACACAAGACCGGACAAGATGAGATTCATCTTTCACAGTGATTAATTTCCCCCAATGGGAAGTTAACTTGGCAGATGAGAGAAGCAAGTTGGAAAGCAATTTAGATTTACAATTTATAATTACCTAAGCACTCTGCACCCAGATCTTGAACTGGATGGTGAAAACAATAAATATCCAAAAATACTTGGTCTCTCACATTTTCAGAGGACTCCTGGTAAGGTGGTAGCAGGAGTGTTACATAGAAATTTATGTGAGAGTGAAGCCAAGATTGGAATGAATACAAGGAATTTTTTNTTTTTTTTTTTTTTTTTTTTTTTTTTGAGAAGAATCACAACATATTATTGACATCAATGCAATTAAATTGCTGTCCTGAGCTCACCAACAGGGTCAATGTGCCTATCAGAAAATGTTTTTTTTTTTTTTTTTTTTAATCTCCATGGTCCTTCAACTGAGATAGAAAGCTGTTTTTTTTCTTCATGTGTTTGATGTTGAACACGTGGAGTTATATGAATATGTATGTGCAGAAATAATTTAGTCACAACCCACATGTGGTCAAGAGAAACTGTATTTCATCTCCTTCTGTACATGTGTGTTCATAACAACACTAAGTGGGTGTTCTCCTGTCCTATTTCTACTCTCTTACAGGTAGACCTTGTGACATCGCCTATCTGCACTGTGACAGCAGTGAGAAAGAATCCCATTTCCACCTGTCATTCAGAGCTCCTGGTAAGTTGGTTGCTGATTGAAAATGTGAATTCTCGCTTGCGTTACGTGAGTGAGAAATGCTTGTGAAAGTCTGCGATCAGTAAGTGTGTGTACTTGTGTGTATTTGTGTGAGAGAGTGTATCTATGTGGTGTGTACTGCTGTCTATTTCTGTGATATTCCACATTGTAACCGAAGCTCCAGCAGTACTGTATGCAAAATTCATGCCAACATCCATGTAATTATTTGATCTGATCAACATGAAGGTGATAATAACTGAGTATAGTATATACAAAAAGAATATGCATGATAGTCTGCATGCATTATAATGTAAACAACAAAACAAAACAAAACAAAACAGGTTTTTGGCCTTCCACAACTTAAACTGAATGATAAAGGCCTGCTGTTCTGCTTAATTAACTAGCTTCGCCTCTACATTCTTGATAAAAATAAACATTAAAGGGGATTTATACAGTTTTCAATGTTCTTATTCTTATTTTATGTAGGGAGCAATGCTGATGCACTTCGACTCTCCCTTGCTGCAGCAGCACCGTGCACACTGAGTGAAAACATGCCATTTTCAGTACCATCTCTTTAAGGTCCCCTCCTTAAAGTCTTAACGTCTCCTTAAAGTCTTAGAGTCTGGAGGAGTCCCCTCTCATCCAGACTCTGGAACTCACTTCCACTACACATCCATCAGCTGGACTCCATCACACACTTCAAATCACAGATTAAAACACATTTGTTTAAATTGTCTTACTCATTATAATCACATTAACTATGCCATTCTATCCATACTATATTTATCCATACTCCATATTTTTTTTATCTCAATTCTGACTTGATGCTGTTTTAATTACGTTGTATTGTAATGTCTATGTACTTGAATCCTTTGTTTTAATTCCTATCCTGATGTACTGTACGGTGTCCTTGAGTGTTTTGAAAGGTGCCAACAAATACAATTTATTATTATTATTATTATTATTATTATTATTATTATTATTATTATTAAAGGCCTAGACTGGCAATGACTGCAGAACACAGATGCAAGCCAAACACTCACAAACAAGGCTCATAGTTGATGGGTGTGTCTAATCAGGTGTGTGGGTGGGTATATTTAAATGTGTTATGTTGACATGCTTGAAGGAAAGGGCCAATGAATTAAACATGAAGGTTTCAGGGCAGATCTGGGTTTGTCTTACAGGATGCATTTCTACAGCGTGAAACTGAAAAAATCTTCAACACATACTCCCAAATATACTACACAATAAAACGTACAAAAACTAATGCCATGCCTAACTAACACCTGTGAGAAGAGCACACAAGCACAGGTGCCTTGACACCTTGTACAAATCTAAAAACATGAGAGGATCTGTAAAAACAACTTTATGTTTTTCGTGAATAATTTGCATGCCAAAATGCTTGTTTATTGTTTCTCGCTGTAGAGCTGTGAAACAAGCTCTTTCACACTTAGGCACTTTATTTGAACCGAGGGTTTAGAATGCACAGTCTCTCTCTCTCTCTCTCTCTCTCTCTCTCTCTCTCTCTCTCTCCCTCTCTACCAGGATTAGGGCTCCAGTTCCCACTGGGAGAACTCATGATGGAAAAGGTAAGCACTCACTGCACCATGAGCCTCTGTGGATGAAAGCATCTAACAAATGGCAGATGTTACCCATGTAAAGATGCTGTCAGTTTTTCAGCAAAACACGTGACAGAAGGTGTGTGATAACAAAGCTGTCTAAGGTGGATTGATGGTGCCATGCCTCTATCTAATTTGGCTTCTTCTCCCTCATCTCTGTGTGATGCGTATCCCATGGAGGATTCTGGGTAAGTGACAGTTCAATACCCCCCTACCTCCACATGCGCTTCAACACACGTATGCACATGCATACACACACAAACGTTTACACATTGCTACCCCCTACTCCCCTTGAGGCAGCGGGAAGACCTCTGCTGAGTTGGGAACCCTCCTCCATCTGGAGATAGGCAATGATTACTAGCCTGCGGGATGGAAACACACACACACACACACACACACACACTAGCACTAGCACTACTTTTTCCTCCCTACTTTTTGGTCACATTCACTGGATCACTCATATTAGCCACTACAAGTTGAGCATCCAATCATGCTACTATGGCAACCTCCCATTTCTGTTTTTTATGCTTCCTAAAACTTCTCTGACCTGTCTCACTTTGCCCTTTATTAGCGCATGTCCCACAGGGTGCATATGTCTGCACAAACATTAAATCAGAGCCATTTTTCAGCTCTAAAATGTAGTTGTCCTCTCTGTGTTATTACACCTGCCTTTTGTTCGATTTCTGAATCTCTGTCTGAGTACGTTTGTCTGTCTTGCTCAGAGCTAGGGCCAACAGTGGAATGTTTGGTAAGCAACCTGCCTATAAGATTCAAAAGCAGAAGGGAGAAGAAGAGATATTAAATAGATAAGATGGGGAAGTAGGGAGGAAGGGTATATATAGCAGTCATCCTCAAAATCCAGACTTCGCTCTGGATCTGAAATGAACCACAATTGTCTTCAGACTCTGAGCAAATTTTCATATGTATTATTTTTCATATGTATTATTAGTATTATCTCCAAGACATCGCTGTGATGTAACAAGTCTAAATTCTCTACCTTCTCCGTGAAAAAAGCAAAACCGAATGTCCAGCTGCTCCACTATCTGTGTGAGAATGTCTACTCTGCTTTGGTTTAGTCCAATCAAATCATATTCAGCGTTCCGTCATCTCCATGACACGGCGTTGGGCTCATTGAAAGTGACAGCACAGATCAAGAGTTGAGATTTGATAGCGCAGGTAGTTTCATCAGC
>VXCM01000267.1:57101-88213 GCA_014773175.1 Lucifuga dentata
CCCACCCCACCCCACCCCTGCGCGCACTTGACACCTTAAATTCCCGGTAAAAATTAGGATCCCAGTCTGACTCTGGCTTGACTGACCTTAATAAACAGACCTTTGTCTTATTGAAAATTTTCTTTGTGGACCTTTAAGATTTTTATTTGAGTACCCCCTGGTAGATATATGGGTAGGTAAAAATGGAGAGTGGGGGCAGATAAAAAGGAAGAGAGACTGATAGGTGGGTGGGCATAGTAAATCATATATAAATTTAATAGAAGGATAGAAATAGATGTGGAGAAGGAAAGAACGGCAATAAAAAAGGAATGAGGAAACAAAAAAGTAATGGCAGGAGTTTGGAGTGGCAGAAGAAAGCTGGAGACTTTCTTACTTTAACTTTGTTTCCTTTAGATAAATTTAAGCCTTGAGTTTACCACTAATTACTTTTTGTGTCCTTGCTGAGGTAGTTTGACAAAGAAACAACAAGAGTCAACCCTCTTTTCTCAGAACCAGAAAATATCTATGTGACATTTGGCATTCCTCATAACTGAAAACAGCAAAATAATAAACACCTCACGACTCCGTAATTGCAGTAAAGAGCTCACGCTCCATCATACTCAGCGTTGGGAGGACTTTTAACCAGCTGCTCTTAACACAGTTATAATTACCGCAACCAAATGAAACAAAATTTCTTAATATGCTTCTCCTGTCAAAATAATGTGTTCCTCTTGAGAGAGAACAAAACAGTACTGAATTTAAATTGGGTTAACACTGTTAGCTGGAAATTCTGTCTACAAACTATGTACTCTAAACTCAGATGGCTTGAACAGGAGAATGGAGCACATAATGAGCACATAAACTACCACATGTTAACCTGAAGAAATGTTAGAATGATAACTTGCAACCTTTTCACAGCATCCATTTGATTTCCTACAGATAATCAAGGTACAGTTTACTTAACGTTAACCACACATGCCTAGCCATCTGTGATTCTAGATCAATCAACAGATCAAATGATCACCTTGTAGTTGGTAAAGAACTAATTCAGATCATGGTGAGACCACTTCCTCAAAAGGGTCTCGGTTATTCTGGTCCGTACCTGAATCCAATTGCTGTGTTCAGACCTGCCCAAACGAATTGTACCAAGTAGGAAAATGAGCCCAAGGATGATTCAAGCAGGCTAAACCACAGAGATATAATAAAAAATAAATAAATAAAAAACTTTAAAAAATTGTAAATTGTAAATAATGTAAAATAGACATATAACCTATATAACCCAACAAATTTAAGAAAATACAACTAAATATCCCCAACTTTAAACTGCAAATTTTACACATTTTGGTAATAAAGGAGAGTTCCTCCAGGATTTTATGAACCTAATATATGTTTAATATTTAGTTTTTGTTTTGGTTTGTTATGTTGCCATCATACTATGTATGATGGCAAACAATTTACTTTCTACTGAGAACACACACTCTAGCACTGCTGGTTGGAATAGCTCATTAAGAACAGTCAATCATACTAACACATAAAGACAGCTTTCATTAAATGCTCTGCCAGACCTCAAATGAGAATTAGGTAAAATACAGGATAAAGGTGACATCATCCACACAGAAGCCTCAGTGCCCAGTGTTTTACACCCAATTAAATGCCACATGGGACTATAGTCAACTTAAATTATACTAAATGTAACCTCTAATATTTCATTTGTGTGTGTGCGTGCGTGCGTGCACGCATCTTCAAACTGCCCCAGAACTGATGAAGGCATAAACAGCACAGTGTGGTTCAATTATGGAAACTCTATCCACATAATTGGGAATGAATATAATGCATAACTTGTGGCAGTCCTTAGAGAAGATGTCATTTTGTGCTAATTAGCCACCTAGCTTGTGTACTGTATGCACGTGCACAGATTATGTAACTTCTGCTAACAATTTACTTTGACTGATATCATCACTGCACTAGTTAGAGGATAAGAACAGAAGGTGTACTGCTATGCTTCTGTTTTTGTTCTGTAGCCATTCTTGATCTTTCTGATCATGCTTTTTCAGTTCAAATAAAGGGAAAACATACTGAATACGCTGAAGGAATGCAATGCAAACTACATAGTTCTTGGTTCAGTGCTTTACTAAGTTCTTCTGCCAAGGAGGTTATGTTTTCAGTGTCATTAGTTTGTTAGTTAGTGGAATATCTCTAATTAAGGGCCCTTTTTTAATTTGGTGGAAAATTGTGACTTGGGCCAATGAACAAGTGATTAATTTTTGGTGTGGATCCCAGATTAAAAAAAAAAAAAAAAAAAANAAAAAAAAAAAAAAAAAAATTGGAGGGATTTTTCCCTATTTTCTAAAAAACTGAAAAAGAAAGAAGAAGCATGCTGATATGTCTGTAGCATATATTATGATGCAAACAGATGGAAATTAAAATTTTCAAATAAATACAGGAAAAATAAATGCAGAAATACAGGAAAAATAAATATAGAGTAAATTTAAATTAATTATCCTGCTGAAGGTGATGAAACAGTATAACTTTTAGGTCAATCTAGGACTATATATTAACAATATATCAGCAAAAATCTACATAAGTAAAAAAAAAAACGGATTTTTCTGCTGTTGAATGTAGAAAGTAAAAATAAATGAAAAAAACTTACAGTGATAACAGTAGTCATTATTAGTTACTTAGTTTACACCATCAATACGTAATTAATAATTAATGTTATTAATAAACCTCTGATATACCAGTACATCCAATCATACAATAGGTCTCTGCTGTGTTGGTTTGGTTGGTTGGTCCCTATTCTTACATGTTCCATAAGCTCAATTTAAAAAAAAAAAAAAAAAAAAAAATCATATCAGTTGGCTTTACTATGGACACAATATCTTGCACATTCTGGTTCCCCAATACCATCTAAGGTGGATGAACAAATCTTGCAACCATTTTTGGGGCTGATTTTGAGTGTTAACTCTGGAGCTTCCAGCAGGAATAAATCCATGACAGCAAATTACTGAAAAATATAAAATGTCTAAATGTCTAAATTTTTTGCTATAAGTGCTATAAGTTTTCTCAGTAATGCGTTTTGGGAGAGTTCTTAGTGTTTCTAAATCTTCTGTCAATGTGGCAGAGTTGTGTAACATGAAAAAGAATCAAGGAAAGAGAAAGAGAACATCCCTGCATTCCCACTGAGACATGAGTGTGAAACAGAGAGGGCAGAATTGCAGAGATTTCTAAAGCAAAGTAAGGGAAGGCAGACTCTAAAGGTAGGAACTGAAAAGATGAGGGACACACTGAGAAACAAAATAAGAGAGAGAGACAGAAAGAACATTAAAGAGAAAGATAAATGAAACTTCAATCCGAATGCCAGAAAAATTAGCTCTTTTACATAATGCATTAAGCATCTGAAAAACATCTCTTAACGATCCTCCAAGTTCTCACACTAAGGTCTCCATCTGAGACTCAGTGGAAATGAGGCTTAAAAAGAAGCCATTTATATTTTATTCAGGTTCAATAAACAACAACTGCTCGCCAAAGCAACTGATCTCATGTCTAAGATAATAGATACCAACCATTTAATAGCAAAACAAAGGTAATAGTCCATTTCTCTAATGAAGACATTTAGGAGTAAGAATGTAACTTGAAGAGAGCAGAGGCGCTAGTGGGTCCTTACTTGCTGTGATCTCTGTTTGAAAGGTTAGAGATATTGGTGCCACAGACAGAGGTTTCAGTCTTTATATTTAGATGAAGAAACAGATCGGCTCTTTGCTTAAATGGAGCAAGTAAATCTAAAAAGTGTTCAAGGTACATTATGTCTTATGAGACAGAAAGCTATAAACACATTTATAAAGCTCATAAAAGCAATAATCCATACCTTTATGGCAACATTGCTGAAACAGATACATCTCATTGTATGAGTAAACAGTATTTAAAGTGCTTTACCTTGCTGACTGCTCTGGCCCCAAGACTCCACAGATATTTTCTTCGAAAATAATTTATGTACATCATTTCACAAAAATGTGCAAATGTGTTTCTGTTTGTCCTAAAATGTACAATCAAACCTACAATAACCTATATTTTTATTAGCATTGAATTGAGACTTGCCCATGATGACAAACCCACCAGTTCTGATTAGCTGATATCCATTCAGCATTAAAAGACTGAGAGATAAAGTAAACAAGTGACTGGTGAAGAAAATCTCCATCTAACAAACTACTGATGCACATATATTTCTCAGGAGTTGGTGGAGACAAAACAGAAGGAAAGGCAGAGTGAATACTGGACTTACATTCATCAGGTGGTCAGAAACAGATTCCAACTGAATGCTGACTGTGAATCTGCTGCATGAGTAACTAGGAAAGTGTTTGCTAACACATTAGCCACTACCATTGATGGTATATCAGGGCTTCATGTCTATATAAGTTTAACATTTCCTTGATACCTAATGACCAAAAGCAATTAATGTAGCTTTAAGTTAAAAAGGGACGTTATCTGTCACTGGAAACATATTTTAGGTACTCTTTAATAATATTTTGGAATGGTATACATGGGACAAGAACAGATTGACTAGGATTCCCTCCTAGTTCATTAGGTCTGTTGCTTTGATAACATTTGCTTTGATTGGTCATAAACAACACTGAAATAACATGAAATCAAACAAGACACATGATCACAAAGAAAATTATGAGTAATTGTTTTGCATGTGTGGAAAAAGTCAACTTGATGAAAACTAGCATAAGTTGCAGATTTTTTTTTTTTTTTTAAGGCTCCAAAACCTCATATCCTACTACATGGTCTACATGGGAAAATTGGGTATAGAGATTGGCTGGCTGGCTGGATGGATGGATAATAAATGTTTTCTCTTCTTACAAGCAAAAGCGTGCCTTGGACACATTTATTTGATACTTGCTTTTACAGTTCTAGAAAAATAAAAATACAAGCAAAAGGTTGCAGCAATTGTTTCGTCAGATAAATGCAGAGATGCATCACAGTAAAAAAAAAAAAAAANATAAAAAAAAAAAAAAATCATGTTTTCTTCAAACATAATTCTCATGAGACTGCCTGTCATTTCAGTAGTTTCTCCATTTAGAACGTCACAGTCTCGATTGCTGTCTCACTGGAGACAGGAGATCACTGCATTGCCCATCTGGTATACATACACACACACACACACCAACACACACACACACACACACACACACACACACAGAGAGAGAGAGAGAGANAGAGAGAGAGAGAGAGAGAGAGAGAGAGAGAGAAATCTATAAATGTCAGATTAGCTTTAGTGCTTACTGATTTAATCTTCTGAGTCAACAGAGCAATGCAGCCATGGCTCAGTGTCAGAAGCCAGTATAATGAACAGTCACTCATTTCACTCCACCGCTGCAGAACAGATCTAAAGCCTCATTCTTCAAGATTCTGTGGCTTTAGCAGACTTGTGATAATTAATTCCAGGATCCAGGATCAAGCTAAGAAACTTTTAGAAACTTTCACAAAATGAATGAATTTCAGGGGCTTGAGGAAAGAAGACTGGAATATTGTTTGGAATCATTTCTACCTTTAGCAAACTCACAAGAGAAAATCATCAGGCTCCTGTGATTTTGATTTCTTTTTTTTTTTCCCCCGCTGGCCGTGATGGACTTCGGTTGGATCAGTCTAGTTCAGTCTAGTTATGTCTGAACTGAATAATAATGTTGTGCTCAGAGTGTTTCCAGGTTGTCCTCAAAACCTGGTCTCCGTGTTCAGTGATGTGGATGGAATCAATGAGGTGAAATAGTTGATAGTACACTGAGGCACAACTAATGGGTCAACTCCATGTTATCCCTCTGTCTTTGAAATGAACCCCTTTGAGGCTATGGGGCACATACATGCATAATGTACAAATTACACACACCCACACCTGAATGCCTGTCCACAGTACTGTGTATGAAAACAAAATGCCGCACTCGCCTGACATAAATTCTGCATTAGCCATCGAAAACCTCAATGTTGCCTTAGCAACACATGCATAGCGTAGTTAGAGTCTTGTGGGTTGGTGTAATAAAGCTGAACCCTCCTAGCCCAATGGCTGCAGGGCCCCCAGTAATGGCTTTTATGGCATTCGTTATTGCCACACCACTGCGTCGGGAAATACATATGAGGACACGCTTAGCCTCAAAGCCCAGATCCATGGTTTCACACAGAAGAGCTTCAAAGGAAGAGTTCAAAGTGAGGGAACAACACAGATTTCAGATCATCAGTGCTCCAGGCAAAGATGTCCACATTTACATGAAAAAAGGCAAAGCTGATGAGAAAAAAAAAAATCGACCTATTGCATGTTTCCTACATGTTGGGCAACTACATGTTTGAGGAATAGCAGGAGTGAGCAGAGATCAGATGAGATTCAGATGAGACCTGAATCTCATCTGCTTCTCTGCTGTAGTGTTTGAAAATGGTTTCACAAAATATATTTATATTTAAAAACTATATTTAATTTCCATGCCCTGAAATTCATGCTGGACACCAAAGTGTAGGAGTGTTGAAATCCACTGGAGCTATGATAAAATAATGGCTTAAACCTGAAAAGCATTCATCACTGGACATGGCCCCCCCCAAAAAATAAATAAATAAAAAAAGCTACAGACTTTTCTGAAAAGAAGAAAGTGAAGAAGAAAAAACAGTCCATACTACCTCATATTTTAACTGCATATATTACACAAAGACATTAATATTCTGAATACTGATAAAACAAAATAATACAAATGTATTCATATTCAAAATATTTTGTATGCAAAACACATACAGTAGAAAGGAAAAGACAGCATGATGATTTGACTAAAAGTAGGATTTTCCAATGATTTGTTTTTCTTTTCTTAATTTGTGTAAAGAATGTGAAAAATTCTTCTACCTCTGAAGCTTATTTTGTTTTCTTCTGCTACAGTCTAACACAAACAGTCTAATGGAAGAGGTTTGCACCGAGGCACGACTGAGCATCACCGAAACGTTCCTGTCTGCATCTCTCTCTGCTTCTGTTCCTCTTAGTCGATGTCTGAGTGAGGAGAAATTAGCAGAAGGAATTCAGAGCGAGGCCGCTTAGAGAAGGCTTTAAAAAAAAAAAAAAAAAAAGGAGCTTTGATCAGGACTCATGCCAGTAATCTGACAAATCCATAAGGGGAGCAACTCAAATCATGTTCTTATGTAAGAGGCACCATATTGCATTTGCAGCTCACCGTGCTGTGTATTTATGAATGTGCATTAACTCAAGTTTGCTATTCTGTCTTTGAATCAAAATATTTTGGAATTGGGGATCTTTAATCACTCTATACTGTTGAAAAGATTCAGTGTACATGGCTGGATTTTATTTGGTTTGTTTGGTTGCGCGTGTGTGTCTGAGTGTTTCAAACAGCTGTGAAGCAGATAAGAAACCCCTGGTGACGCTTTTTTTTTTTTTTTTTNTTTTTTTTTTTTTTTTTAAATCCTACACTCCAGGTAGAGCGGATTTCAACCGTTCTGTTTTGCTGTGGCACAAACACGTACACATAGAAGCTGGGCAGATTTTGCTTCTATACCCCTGCCACTCAAAATTAGAGCATTGGCCTGTAAGATGATGAGTTCAAAGTGCAGACAAAGCTCATGTATGCCAATAACACACTTCAATTACCGAGATATAATGCACAAGAGCTTTTCAGTTTCATTCATTAGTGTCTCGCTGTTTGTTCCTTTGTTATTGTTGTTGTTGTTTTTATGTTTGTTTTTTTTAACGTTTTTTTTTCTTCTAACTTCTTTTCTAAACATATATAAAAAAAAACATTTTTAATTATTTGCTAAATGCCGGAAAGGTTCCAACTTCTCTTAAATTTGGTAAATTTTAAACAGTTGCTAATTGTCAGAAAGAAATTTGACATTTTATACATACATATTTGAATGGTAATGGCAAAAACATTATAAACTTTTAAGAAATGTGGGAAAACCTTTCAATTTTATTTACTTAGTTGGCTTTTACATTGTTACTCGTCAGAAAAAAAGCACAGTTTTAATTAATAGATAATAATAATAATGATAATAATAATAATAATAATAATAATAATAATAATAAAAGTTGTTGCATTTAGCTTAAACTGTAATAACTTCTTCAAATAAAAAATTTCAAACTGTATCAAATTCTAACATTAAGTGTTAGATGTCATTTTAATATGGGATTTATATATATATCCACACACACACACACACACACACACACACACACACACACACACACACACNACACACACACACACACACATACTGTATATATAGTTAGTGTAAATAATAAAAAAAAAACTACAATAGAAAATCATGTTTTTTTAATGCCACATTTGACATGCTATAGACTCTTGAGCTACCTTAAGTTCTGGTTTAAAGCACAGATGACCTGGTTGTTGTGGATACTGAACAATGAGTTTATGATATTTTTCTCATAGGCACAATATTAAAGGGACTACTAACTGTATAGTTATGCTTTAGGGCTTTTGTTGCATGTTATTTTTACATGTCTTATCTGGAAGTTCTCCACATAAAGTGACAGCGATTTGGCTGTTACAGGTGTAACTGGTCAGAGTTGCACATGGAGAATTCGTAGTGGAACACACACACACACACACACACACACACACACACACACACACACACACACACCAGGAGTGATGCACACTGCAATGGCATAGCCCAGCATTAACAGGATAATATCAAAGAACACACACACATACACCACTGCAGGATTTTTTGGCTGTTTTTGCCAGTTTACATCTGTCAAATGAAATGGAACCATACTGATGGTGATAAGGGTTTTTAAGGTCTGTGTACACTTTCATCAGGCAGTCCACACACACACACACACACACACACACACAGCTATTGTCTATCAGGTCATCTGTGGTCATTATCTCAGCAAGGTGAGTTGAGGAATCATTGCAGCAGCAACAAAGGTTCACCCTGTGACCTTATCACAGCCCATCCTCTCGCTCTCCTTTTCCCTCCCTCTTTCTTTTCATGGCCACAGCTCATTTTGCCCATTCTATTCTCCAGCCTGCAAAGTTCACCATCCACATCATCTCTCTGAATAGTATCTAAGGAGAAGATCTCAAAATAGTTCAGGATTGAACAATAAAAGGGTTGTGCCACACCTTTTTTGTGTGTTTGCATGTGTGTGTGTGTGTGTGTGTGTGTGTGTGTGTGTGTGTGTGTGTGTGTGAGAGAGAGAGAGAGAGAGAGAGAGAGAGAGAGGGACAGAGAGAGACTTTTGTACTACCTGATACCTTTATACTTTTCAAAGTACCACACAGACTGATTCCTCTCACAGTTTAAGCTCCATCTGGATCACACACTTGCTCGCTTCAGCTGTGTTACACGCACACAAACAAACAAAAACAAGTGTTCTCACCCTGGCAAAAGAAGTTTTGTCTTCTCAGCATGTTCTCCAACTATCTAACGCACCTCCTACTGTGTTCATTGTTTAAATAAACTCTACATGATACTTCAAGCTGTTTCCAAGTTACTGTTGCTATGGATGTCAGTCACAACAACGCATACACAACCACTATCATCGCCTCCGTCAACCCACCGGATTATTTATTCTACCGCCCTGCCACTAAAAGTTTGGTGAGACTAAAATGTTGAAAACTTGGTTATGATGGCGTGCCAAGAGCTGACTCCGGTTTGATATGACTAATCCATCCTCACATCTTCCTATTACAAGGTGAAGTGAAAGTCTAAGTCGTGACATGACAGTTACCAGTACAGACCAGCTAATGCCTTGTGCCACCCGACTTTCAATTAGGCTCAGATGTCAAATTAAAGAAAGATATTTCCTGGTTTATCTGGCATTGTGCTTCCAGGCTGATCTGGTCTGGAGATTGCTGTGTTGCAGGCATCTGTCTCTGTCTGCCATTACCCTTTCTCCAGGTGGTTGTCTTATCTTTACACCTCTCTTGGCTTTGTTACTTTATTTCACTTTAATTAGCTGGAGCTGCATTACTTGAGGCTGTGAAAGTGCATTAATTGAGTATACTGTGTGCCACTATGAAGAGTGTTTGCATAAAAGGGGTGTTTTCTAATGCAGTGAATGAGTATTAAAATCACATTTTTAGCTCTGCTGTAACAGAAAGGATGAAAGGAAATGAAAGGGAAGGAAATCAAATGTTTGACTGGGGATTAGCTGTGAGCTTTATGGAAGGAAATGCAGGCATTGCAGGCAAAATCACGAAATGGAAATCATGGTACTGTGTAACAAACCTGCAGAGATCTGTACGTGGATTTAGTTCCACTCTGCAGTGTGACTCATTGGATGGCTAATTCCTTTGTTAGATATGCATTTTGGGAAATGCAATAGCCACACTGTCAATTTTCTGCGTAAAAAGTATGAATGTGATAGCTGTCACAGAGTACTGCAATAGAGAGAAAAGTGCCAATCCACCTGAATGTGACGCCAGAGAGCTACACTATTTGTCCAAGGGAAATTATACATAGTATTGTGCAGGGATCTACAAGATATGACAAATAAAAAAATTAAAGAAGTATCTAAGTCTAAAATTTGGTACTTTTGCACCAAAGAATTTTTAAAATAGTAAATCTTGCTGACATGTGGTGTTATAGATATGACATTAGGTATAGCACAAGTTTGAGCTTTTAATACTGCCTCTGCTGGTAATTTCTTCACAGTTGCCACTAATAAAACTGACAAGAACACAGAAAGCAGGCAGGACAGAGGAGATATGAGATAAGAGATATGAATTATCCTTAGGCTACAAATATTTTATTTTCACTGCATCAATCTACTCAAGAGAATTAAGAATGGGATTTTTATTATATGAACAATTCTGACAGTGAAATGAAGAGCAGTATCAAGTTGGGCTGGGTGATATAGCTGTAAAATAATCTCATGATATCTTATTTTTGCAAAAAGGATAAGTGTAAAAGTAGGCACAGTAGAATGTTTCCCTCCAGTAAAAGTATAATTAGTAAATCCTGTAATTTTTTTAGGTTGTTAGCAATAACTCAAATTAACTTGTTAGTCTGTGTAGAAAACTAAAATATACACATTAAATATAAAATTGCTAATTATGGCTTCAGAGCTGATCTTTGGCAGGTTATGATATAGAAAACTAAAATATACACATTAAATATAAAATTGGTAATTATGGTTTAAGAGCTGATCTTTGGCATTATGATATCACCTCCAGTGTTTAAAAAAGCTTCTACGATGTTGCACTTAAATATGGTTCCAAAGTTTGGCTCCAAGCCCGTCGTTGAGGTGAAGAACTCAACTGAAGTGAGCATCGTGGCTAAGCTAACTGGTCATATAACAACAAGGACCGCTGACAAAAAGTTAGCTGCTTCGGTCATTTCACCCCATTTGCTTTTTCTGTCATAGCGAGTACAACTCGTAACATTCTAGCCATGCCTGACTGAGTCAGTGTTGCGTCTTCTTTTGGATCGCAAATCTTCTGCTTTAGGTGATGAAACAAATTTGTTGTTCCCATATTTAGCCAGTTAGCCAAGTGGCTAAACCATTTGCAAACAACAGAGGTAGTTCCCTTTGTAAGAACTAATTCATCTGGTGCTGAACATGTTACCTTTGAGCATGTTTGTTTTCCATCACACGGTATTATCATGAACGATATTATATGACACGGCTGTATGGTCCAGACACTTTCATATGGGTCATGGATTAATGTTACACAAGACATATTGAAAGGTTAACAAGGTAATTAAAAAGCAGTTCTCGTTTGTTAGTTCAAAAACTTGATGAACAGAAGCATAAAGTTTTTCTGATGATAATAGTGTATGTAGGATTCAAACAAGTGCCATTATCAGACCATCTGTACTGTCCATCTCTCTTCACACTTGGTTTTAGCGCAGCCTTGCAGTAGCCACATCACCCACGTATGTATGTCAGTAAACTGACTATTGTTAGTTTAGCTACCAAAGCTGAGACCTCACGCAATTTCATGTTCATATTAGAAAATTATTTGTGTAGGACCACAAGAGGGCACCAAGCCCATTTCAACGTCACAACAAAGCAAACATTTGTTTCCCTAACAGTCAAAGACATGGCCATGTCAGCTTTAAATACTTTTAATATTAATGTAAAGAGTTCCTTGTTTCCTTTTCCTTCTCATCTGTGCCTCATTAAGATGAATTAATGTGTGACTTGCATAGTCGTCATGACAAAGTAGCACAAGGAGAATGAATAGACACCAACTATATGAATTTATTACTCAGTACATCTTGTCCCCTGAACCCAAATATCACACTTCTGAAGACACTGCAGGGGAAACACTTGATACTAGCGATGGCAAAGTGCCACGATGCAGTGTGTTTCAAGTTTTGAACAGATGGAAGCCAGCCCATATTTTCATGAAAACTGGGTGAAATTAATTCATAGTCTGTTTTTCAGGTCATGAACTGCTTTACTAATTGGCTAATGCTTTACTGTTGTAAGTTTGCTGATTGTGGTAGTGAGTGTGCTCCATTTCATACCACCAGTCCCCTTGTACTTGCTTGTTACTGGTGTAAGATAGCGTGTTATTGACAGATGCAGAAGATCAATAAATTCCTCTCACCACAGCAGATGACAGTGCATCAATTAGCTGCTAAATTTATTCATATATTTTTTCACTCTAGAGGACAATGAAACTTGACGTTGTTAAGGTAAGACTTATGAACATCATATTTAAGTTGTTAAATATCACCAGTTAAGTTGATAATTTGGTGTATGTAATTAGCAGCAATGCGAAGTGCTCTCAAACTATAGTTGAGTTTAATTTTGTATGTTTGCAAAACAGATTTACTTTGACTTTCAATACTTAAGTACATTTGTTATCAAAATAATATTTTTGATACTTAAGTAAAATTAACAGTGGTTCCTTAATTACTTTTACTGAAGTGTTTTTCTAATGTTCAAATCTTACATGTAACAAAGTTTTTAATGAGATATCTCAACTTTTACTCAAGTACAGCTTTCAGGTGCTTTATCAGTGAAATAGGCCAACTGGCTATGTGGATAAGTCTGTAGTTGGCACTCTGAGAGATCAGCTAATGATCTGCTGACCTGCTTAATGCAAATAAATTCATTTTCCTGGATGAACTGACACTATGATCCTCCTCTATTGTCTATTTCCACAGATATACTTGGCTTTACCCAATGGTGTTCTTTGTTGGTTTAAATTCAAGTTACGAAATGGGATAAATAATTGGTGCAACCAACTTGGCTCCACTCAGTGTTTTTAGACCCAAATGTGTTTAAAACTAATAACTTTCTTGGCCATACTATGAAACAACAACTTCCAACTTTTTGACAATATGTCACAGAAAAACTTTTAAGTGTGTGAACGACTGATCTTTACCATAAAACCATCCTTGTAAAAACAACCCAGACTACAGAACCATCCATCGTTTCCATAGAAACCAAGAAAGCTCTTCTTCTTTCCAGTCCCTGCTTCAAGAAGTGATATCACACTTGGGTTCATTGTAATGAGATTCCCCACAAGCATTCACACATTTTCAGTTTTGTCATCCCAGGGAGCAGGAAAGCCAAAAAGGACAAATTGAATTTTCAGCAAACATTATTAAACTAGTTCTTTTTCCTTCCACTAAAGCGGTGAAAACTGTAGGACTTTGTGCACACTTATTGCAAGAACACACACATATATGTAATAATGATATGGTAGCTGTTGGAGGGAGGTTTTTAAAAGTGGATGCACACCTGCGTTTGAGCAGTAGTACCATTTCCTAATTAAACTGACACAACTTTGTGAGATAATGTTTTATTGGCTGTGACTTTGTCATATGAATTTAGCTTAAGTGTAGTGAGCAAATCTCAACAACAAAACCAATGCTTATTTTTTAAGACTTAACTAGCTGGAGCCTTAGAGAATGATATGCCTGCTTTCCCGAAGCATAGATACATGTCCCATCTCTACTTTGGACTTTTCCCACCATCTGTCTTCAAAAGAAATAGACAAGGAGGGACTTGCATGAAGTAAGTGGTGTTATGACCCTGATCATAATGTAGACTGGGAACTGGGGGGAGACTTAGGCAATAAAGGGAACCAGGACAGTATGGCAATTTTCCCCCAGGCTCAGTATAGGCATGCTTTAGCCATGCCATGCCATGATCATTTGTACTCTCACTGTATTCTCATTGGGAGGATAACCAAGATTCCTGTGACATTCTAGCCCTGGTTGGGAGCAGAATCAAACACTGACGCTCCCACCCTCAACTAAGCTGGCTATGTAATAGTAAAATTTGTTGTCATGCAAGCAATTCCTTGCAGATGCAGAGTGAAGAAATTATAATATTTGGATTCACTCCTCAATTTTTTTGCTATTGCAGACACTGGGTTCAGTCTTTACAAAATAAAAACTTTAAAAAAATAACATTGGCTTAATGTAATGGACTCAAACTTCTCAAAAATACTTTTAAATTCTGTTCATGTTATATAAAAACACAGGACAGTTTCTGAGGACGGTTGCTCATGGCATGTACAGGTATTCAAACCATATAGAAAAGCAGCATCATATGGGTGGCAGATGATGGAGCAGATGGAAAGACTTTGCCCAACACAAAAAGCCACAGGTCTGATTCTTTCTACAGCCATTATCTGTCTGCAAATAGCCATGTGTGCTGCTAAAGGGTCTATACTATACAATCTTTTAGATGAAGATATACTGTAGGCTTCGGTGTCTGAAATCTTATTGCATTTTTAAAGAGATGAGAGCTTTTTGACAAAGCCGTAGGTGGCTGTTTTATGACAGATTCACCTATTGCAATAGTAGCATTTTTAACCAATATATATGATATAACCAATGAAGTAGTCATAGAGATTTGACCAAATTCAAGATTGTCAGATAATCATTATTTATTTTTCCAACATGACAGAAATAACCTGACAGAAAAACCACTGAGGAAAGGAGATAAATGGGTTATGAGGGGTTTTGAAATCGTGCTCCGGTTACAGGGGTGATCACAGTGAGCAAAAACATCTATTACTCTACCCCACACTGGTCCCACTGTGACATTATATGAAGCTCATTACAGCTAAAAAGTATCAGGGTGACAATGTAAGCTGACAAGGCTGTGACTCCACCATCCTACCTCAAGCTACCATATTCTCAAAGGAAGAGACAGTATATCATGACAGTACGCACGCATAATGGTTCACACACGGTCATATATACCCAAAAACACCAAACCAACTCCAAAATCATTTTCTTCTTACTGTAAAAGGAGATGAGGGATTTCTGTAATAATAAACAGAAGGCCTCGATGACCACAGATGGCATAATGAACTGCAGGGCATTTACATGGCAAAAAGAAACATACACACATGCTGACTCCAACAAAGATGCACTTTTGATCACACTTTTGTTCTCTTCACAGAATTGTGCACAAAAAGGAGTGTGGGGGCATTTTCTTTTTTTATTTTTTGGAGTTGGGGTGGGGGGCTCAAAGAAAAAGGTCTCTGCTAGTAGAACATACACAGAAATTTAAAGCTAAACTTTAAATCCTCAGTGTTGAAATTCTTTTTCATTTTTTTCAACTTTTTCTGTCTTAATCATCAATTCTCCTCGTCTTTCACTCATTCAGTACAAATACTGAGTACTGAATTCTCTCAAATTCATTCTCCTGTGGTATAATTCACTTTCTTTTCCAATATCTTTCTGTGTCAGTCTCACTCCTTCAATCAGACACACATAGGCTTGTTCACACACACACACATGTAAATAGATCAACCAAACCACATTCAATGTCTCTAATGATTTGACACTTAATGTTGTTGTGGTATCACTCTGTGGTTCATATCTAAGCAACATAAAACCCTAAGGACTGAGCTTAGATTTTTTCTTTCTCTCTCTACATACATATATATATATATACACGCACATACATACATACATACATACATACATATATATATATCCTTTGAAATCATTAGAACAGATTGTGTGAAATGGCACTGGTTACTGGGGCGCAACTAAAAAAACAGATTTGGATCTTACATCTATAACTGTTCATATCTCTGCCTCCCTCCACACATCACCCAACTCTTTGCCAAATATCACCCCTCAGACTGGTGTGATGGTCCATGACCAGCAGCCAGCTTTAGTTATTATGAGCCTGATCCATAAACATCAATAAAGTTCTACTTTCAAAAATAGACTGAATGGGACCTCAGATGCACATCAAAGGGAAGTTTCAATTATTCTCCATAGCTTGATGGCAGAACTGCTTGATCAGTTCTGCCAATTGCACACAGCCCACATTAAAATTGAAAGTGCTTCAAGTAGCCAAGCACGTGCAAAACAGATACAAGAGAAATGCAAAACCTGGGGAATGGGGTAAAGGTCCAATAGATAAAGGGCAGTTGCAAAAAGACAATAGGGAATGGAGGGAGCATTAATGTGATATTTATGTGTGCAACCAGTTTCCAAATTGAATGGATTTTCATTCACAAAATCTGTCAACAATTTTTGAATGCAACATCGGCATGGTTAATTCCGGTAGGTGTCTCAACACTTATACCTATGTCCAAAACACATCCATCCACTTTTACTATCTCTTGCTACACTCTGTTTGCACCTGTGTGCAAACAGAGTGAAAACAGGCCATTTTAGGTTCTGTCTCTTTAAGGCTCCCTTCTGAGAAGCCAGTTTTGTTTTGATTGGTCAGAGAGGTAAGGGCCGGTGCTTTGTGGGTGTGTCTATCCAGTTGTGTTACAGGCTGATGCAAATCTTTTACAGAAGTAAATGACTAAGCAAAAATTAGGCATTTGGGGCAGTTCAGGATCTATGGGTTTGGCTAACTGGATGCATTTCTTTTGTCATGAACCTCAAGTTTTGCAACTTTGACAATGTTCAACACATACTCTATTATTACACTCTAAAAATAAGCAAAAATAATGAATATCCAGTTGGTGAGTGAAACAAAGCTTTTGAGAGTGACCATCAGTCACCATATGTACCTACTGCATAATGAGAGTATGTAGGCAGCTGGCATCTATCTGTTAATGAGCATTATCTCAAAAATTAAAAAAACAATAACTTGGAGCAATTCTAAAGCTACAGCCTCTCAGTTTTGTCCAGTAAAATGACAACATACTGTCTATGATCTAAAAATACATTACTCACAAATATATGTATAAGGGTGGCATTCTATTCTGAATTACCTAGTTTCCTAGGTAACAGTCCATGAAACTGTGTTAAGCTGTGACAAGTGCACAGTGACAACAAATAGTGATTTATTTTGGGCAACACTAGTTGCCTTGTATGACTCAAGGTGCTAAAATGTCAACATGTTGCAGTGGAATTTAAATTCCAATCACTGGTATATTGACCACAACATTAATCTGCCCAACACTTGCTGTATTCCTTGTAACTCATAATATCTTTAAAATTTTTCTACCTTATTCATGTCCTAGTCCATCAATACTGCTTAACCCCTTTCCTCCCCCATGCACAGTGACAACTTAAACAGCACCCAGGTAACGGATTGGTCTTGGGAAAGCATACAGAGGGCCTCTGTGTTCTTGAAACATCTTACCGGTGGCTGCTGAGAGTTGAGCCCCCCCCTCTTGGTGGACCCCCCTCTGGAGCTGAGCCTCTTCCATGATTCTGAAAAACGCCCCCTGGTGGTGGGACGTCCTGGCCCAGATGTCCCGGATGCAACAGATGAATCATCCCGGGTGGAGAATGGCCGCTCCCTGCGCAACTCCCTCCGCTCAGCCCACTTCTTCTTGGAAGCCATTAGTGTGGATAAATCAGTCAAGGAGATGTGGGAAGTAGAGCAGCCACGCTGAGGCACGGAGGCTGTCAGTGGGTTTGAATCAAACTCGTGCCACAGGTGGCATCATCACTTCTCTCTCAACTCTGCCTGCTGACTGGCTCAGTCTCTGTCTCTCCTCTTTCGCTAAGTCTTCTTTGTCAGTTCAGAAAATCATACAAGACGTATTCCAACTCCTTCCCACCTGTTTCTTTCACTTTTTCCCTCTAATGAACTGCTGATCAAAAGGAGTGGAACCAGAGATCTTTACCTGCTCAGCTGCTCTCCTGTGCTCTTCCTTTCTTCCCTGTAGGTTTCCTCTGATAGGGAGGAGAGCCAGAGAGGAGGGGTGATGAAGCAGAAGGTGCTGTCTGCACCCTGTTGCATGTGCTGTTACTGTGGCTCGGCTGTTTTCCCTCCTCACAGGGAGAGAGAGAAAAATATAAAGAGGGAATCGAGGCAAGGGAGAGACGGAGGGAGGGAGAAAGAGGGAGAGGGGAGGGGAGCGTTGANAGGGAATCGAGGCAAGGGAGAGACGGAGGGAGGGAGAAAGAGGGAGAGGGGAGGGGAGCGTTGAGAGATGAGGGTGAAATGGACTTCAGGACAGATGAAACAATAAGAAAAAGATAATACATTGGGCAGAGAAAGAGAAGGAAAAAGAGAGAAAAGAGAGTGAGGCAGGCAAAGAGAGGGAAAACGAAAGGATAGAAATGGATAAAAAAAAAACAGAGATAAGCTAGAGTCTTTGGAGTGCAGGTTCCTGTGGAGCGTAACGCAGCACTGGTTTAAGCTCACCGAAAGGCTGAGAGGCAGACACCCTGTTCAGTGAACACTGTGCTTTGAATACCTCCATCATACCCCTCCTCTTCCTCCTCCTCTTCCTCCTCCTTTCTCTCATCCATTCACTCCATCTCATCCTCTTTTCTGTGCAGGATGCATGTCTCCCTTTCTTCTTCTTCCTCTTCCAATGATGTATGTCAGTCTATGAGTTAAGCTACCTGAGCCTAAGTTTCTCTGATGCAGTTAAAGCACAAAGGTTTGATTCCAAACAAAACCGGGAGTTGTGATCATTTTCCCACTTCCTGTTGCTTCTTCTTTTTCTTCTTCTTCTTCTTCTTCTTCTTCTTCTTCTACAACTCCTTCTACTTCTTCTCTGACACTTCATTTGAAAATGCATTGAAAAAACAAAGCTTGTGGTGGAGTTGATAAAAAAGGTTAGAAGGTGAGAAATGTTGTGTCTTTGAGGGTCTAACCACTCAAATTAGAACACTTCAGACTCTTGTTTGTCCCAAGAAGAGACATGAAAGAAGAAGCTAAGCGAGAGACGGACAGAGAAAGTGAGAAAAGGGGACAGAGACAGAGACACAAAGTAATAAGAAGTGGCAGTATCTGAACACCAGGGACATTACTGTCGTTACCCCCAGCAACCACTTAGCACCTTGGGAGTACACTCCAGTGAAAATGTAAAGTGTGTGTGTGTGTGTGTGTGTGTGTGTGTGTGTGTGTGTGTGTGTGTGTGTNGAGAGAGAGAGAGAGAGAGAGAGAGAGAGAGAGAGAGAGAGAGAGAGAAACACCATTAAATGCCTTGGCAATTGAGACACTGAGAGAGTGAAAAGGCAAGTCCAAAACTCCCTGAGGGATGAGAGCAGGAAGAAAAAGTGAGTGCAAATGAGAGAGGGGAGACAGAGAGAGAGAGAGAGAGAGAGAGAGAGAGAGAGAGAGAAACAGAAAAAAGGAAGGCAGAGAGAGAGACAGTGGGAGTAAAAACTTACAATGAAGTCAGAGTCATCATGATTGTAATTCCAATGTTTTTTCTTTGGCAAAAATGACTTTTGTAACCAAATGCTGTAATCAATTCTGAGACTTAACTTCTGACTGTTCTGGTTTCTCTGCAACAATATTTCTTTCTGAAACATGGAGGAGTTCAAGTATAATGTCTCACAAAAAGGAAAGTATCATTTCCTAAAACTTTACTTATAAATCCAGTTATGGTCATTTCAAGCTCTGCAATTTAAACCCAAAGAGCTTAGAAAGAATTTTAGAGGGCTGTTGAAACTTTGGAGAAATACTAAGTGACATTCTGGTGATACATCCTTCCTTTTGTACCCCCAGCACCCCACCCCACCCCATCCACCCACCTACCCCAACATCAAACATACACCCACACTAGATTGTGTGGTTGCTATGGTTACCAAGCAGAAAACTTAGATTTTGCATAATCGATGCTTCATTGTAACCCATCGGTGTATCATCGAGTGCACTCCATGTTCCATTACATACCAGTAGACACACACGCACAAACACATGCACACACATTCCCTCACAATTCAGCAGATACAAAATCACACTCAATTGCAAAAATGTTATGTTAAAAAAATTGTCTTTCCCTCTCTCTCTCTCTCTGATAGACTAATAATATACACTTTAAAATGATGCTGAACAAAGTAAGCAAGTTAATTCCAATTCATTAGATAAGTAACTTTTTGTCAAAGGCGTTCTAATTGCCTGTGTTATATGAAGCGAGTCACACTAAAAATAAAAGATACAAAAAAACAAACAAAAAAAAAAACAAGGAGCTAAACCCTGAAAAACAAGCTGCAACAAAACAACAATCGTTCTCAATAGTCAATCAATACAGTTAAAAACATGCTTCATCATTATTTATAGCTGACCTAACAGAAAAAAAAACTGCCCTTACCACATAGATAATAGTAGGATAAAATATTTGAGGAATCTTTCAGCTATCTTTAAATACTTCAGTTTAATGGAATCATCAGGACAGTTGATGGAACAAACTATTCATCTGCTGCTGAAAGTTGCCAAAGGTTTTCATCTGTACACATTTAAACTTTTCTAAATCTGAGCTTTTGAAATCAGTGTCTGTCAACTTTTAAAAAAGCCTTTTCTCTGACAGACTGAGCTCAGCTTTGACTGAACATGAATACCAGAGTTTAAAAAATCTGCAAAATGTTATTTAAAAAAAAAACACTTATTCTCCTCTGTGAAAATGTCTGGTTTCAAAGTAAAATTAAAGAACAATAATTTGCTACAATCAGAGTATCAGCAGTATATGAAAGGAAAATATACTGTACATATTTTCCTTAATGTATAGAAAGTGTTGTAAAATGAGAGCAGGTGCTATAAAAACCTGTGAAAATCAAGAGCAAACTCACCTGAAGATGCAGATAATGAAAATTTTGTAAACCTAAAAATGTCAATAATTAATAATTTGGCCCAGCATGATTGTGAAATTAATTTGAAGAAAAAAAAAATGATTATGACACTGCGATGGAGCAAACAAAAAAATTAGTGTATAGATTGATGACAAACAAAAAAAGGATTCAATCTTTCAGATCAGCTGAAACATATCAAAATAAAGGAAAAGACTTAAAAGCATTATTGTGAAAGAAGCATGAAGCGAGTTTTTATCTGATCCATTGAACCCGTAAGGACAGGAAGTGACTTTCCTACCTTCAGCTCTGTGCAGAGAGGAGCCAGAACTCTCCTGGTGTGAGATTTCCTCATCATCTTCCTCTGGAGGAGAAAAACACAGAAGAAAGTGAGAAAACACCTGTTTGCCTCATAAAGAACCATGAGAGAATCATAATGTGACATAACTTTCTTGAAAATTTCCTTAGCACGTGAGATTAATCTCTCATAATATCTGTGTGAAACTGATGATCCACCGGTTGAAAAACAGTTATTTATGGATGACACTGTGTTTGTACTTTTAACATCGACGTTTTACTGTTGGCATGCACATCTTTTCTGGGACCCTGTAAGCCTTCATACTATAAGGATGCAATTTGCTGAAAACGCACACACAGATCTCCCTTCCTTGCTTGCTTGCTTTCAGTCTGTCGCTTCTCTCTGACATGCCTACTCACAGCTGACTGTTCTGCTGCCACACTGATCACAGTTTTATTCATTTATTTAAATTTACAGATCAGGTTTGTAAAATGTGTTTAAAAATGACATACAGATTTCCATGTTCTTATTTCATTTTGGAGTCTATTTGAAACATTAGCCATGCTTTAATGTGCAAAAAAACAAAAAAACAAGACAAAACAAAAAACAAACAAACAAACAAAAAAAAAAAACAAAAAACACACTGATCCACTTCTGCTTTCCTTTGCTGTCACACCACTGTGCACGCTGAGTGAAAACAGGCCATTTTTAGTTACTGTCTCTTTAAGACCCCCTCCTGACAACTCTGCTCTGCATCAAGCAACAGAGCCTGCAACACCTACAGAATTAAATGATAGCATTAGGCTTCATATATAACTTAATAACTCAGAAAAGTGAATATTGATGATAAATTGTTCTTTATGACAAGTAGATATTCAGTAGAAAGAGAAGTTGTATACAATCTAATTTTAAGGTGCTTAATTTTGAAAGTGTTATTTTCACTTTGACTTAGCATGATGCCCCAAAAAGCAGGAGAATTAGACGAAAAGAACTGCAAAAGCTGATAATAAGATTTACCATATATACTCGACTATAAGCCGATCTCAAGTATAAGCCGACCCCCGATTTTTGAACTGCAAATTTAGAGTTTTAAAGAAACCCGCATATAAGCCGCCCCCCTGATGTTGTTCCATCAATTTATTTGTTTAGCAAATTACCTGTTTTTTCTGAGAATTGTCATAGTATTCCTGTGATTTTCTGAAAATAATCCACATACTGGTACTGGTAAAAAGCTGATTACCATACGTGACATTAGCTAACATTAAGCTTTTAGTTAACATTAAGTTTTCCGGACTCCTCATCCTCATCTGAATCGCACTGATAAAGGTAAGGAAAGCTTTACAAATGAGCTATAAATACCATGGCGCTTATTTAGCTGTGTAATTATGTTTGTTGTTTTTTTTTTGGTTTTTTTTTTTTTAAGAATCTCATCCATTACATGTTTTCAGTAATTATCTTGTACCTGAGTCGATGCGGGCCTGTCTATGTGCTGGACATTCCTCGATACTGAGTTTTGGAATTCCCTCAGCTGACCCCCTGATGTTGTTCCATCAATTTATTTGTTTAGTAAATTACCTGTTTTTCTGGGTATTGTCATAGTATTCCTCTGATTTTCTGAAAATACTCCAAGTACTGGTAAACATGATAGCTGCTGAAATCATGTAAACATGATTTCAGCAGCTGATTACCATAACTGACGGATCACAACAGGCTTACTGGTCACAGCAAAATGTGCTGGATAAGATGTTTAGTCAGGAAATATCTCATTCTAAGGCACGATTTAAACTATTTTCCACGGGTAGTGGTAATGGGCAGTTTTTCCACCCCTTGAATGTTTGTTTTCTGGGATCCAATTTGAATTACTCGAGTAGCTGACACCCCNAAAAAAAAAAAAAAAACTCAGTCTATACTCGAGTATATACGGTAATCATTATTCATTAACTGTCCTTATATCTGTTATGAGATTTTAGTTCAAGTGTGAAGGTAAATATTTTGTATGTTACCCCAGAAACCATATATCATGATACAAACTACTGAGAAAGATAAACACATGGAGGCAAACTGCAGAGAAACATATTTAATCCTGGTGCTGATGATGAGATAAGCTTCCTCCTCTTATCCACGGACATGATTCTGATATTCTGACAGCCCAGTATGAAATACTCTCAAATATTTCTGCAAATATCAATATATCAGCGCATTCAGACCTTTCAACCTCCATTCATATCATAAGAGACTAACATTATAAATAGAATCTATCCAGGAACGCCATGCTGATGGCAAGTAATTGCACACAGCACAGGACTCCTGCTGGTGTTAATGGGAGGATGCAGGAGTTAGATTTGACCATCATCATCAGGAGCTTCAGTCAGCTGATTCCCCTGACTTCACATTCTCCTGCTCTTCTTTTTCCCAACTGTTCCCATTCCCCTTTACTCTATCTGCTCATTAAAGGAGCAAACCGATGATTTTGCAGGTTTGAGCATAACAAATGCACCCACACACACACACATTACTGCCAACCATTTTCCCAAAACAAACGACTGGAATGGTACATTTTTGATTTGTGTTTTCTACCTTAAAGACTGCCATTGCTTTCAGTTAATTCCAGTATGCTATTAAAATAAACTTTTAGAGACTTGAAATGTACTTCAGCGAGCATGATGTCTATTAAATTTTTTTAGTCAAAGTTACTTAATTCAACCAGTCCAACATGGAATTAAAAGGACCTTCACAATTATGCATAAGTTTTTACGGGTGAAACGTTGAATTTTAAGGTGGGTGTATCACCTGAACATTGGATTTTTGAAAGATTGGGGAATTTGGCAAAACAGCACGAAAATTAAAATACAATTTCATGTTTTGAAAAATGGTTGGCAGTAATGTAACCTGTATGCATGTATTTATTGGGCTCAAACATACAAAAACACAAATATGGTCCTTTAATCGGAAGATGTGGATGAGATTTGACGTCATCATCTGGAGCTGGACATAAGTGAGGTGAGCTGCTGCCCCTGATTTCACATTTTCCCAACTGTTTCATTCCCTTTTGTCAGGACGGCTCCAGGACGCTCTTAGTTTTCTTATTGTCTCTGCTTTTATTTTCACCTTGTCTGTATGGGGTATGCGGATGTGTGCTGAGTCCACGTGTGTTTGTTTACAGGCGTTCTTAATTAGGGCGTGGTTTCAGTTGTTCGAATTTTCCTCCACCTATCCTTATGCCTCTCTGCTTCCCGCACTTGTGGTCACCTGCTTCTGCTGGCCTATCACCTGTCTGTGTTCCTCCCTGCCTGCTCAGCTGATTCTGATCTGTCAGTTATGTCATTGTCTTTAATCGCTTGGGTTTGCACTCCCAGTTTGCCAGACTGTCATGTTTCATGTTACTCGCTCCTGGATTAAGTTCTTGTTTTTTTCCCTGCCAAAATATTACTGGTGTTTTTTCCTAGCTTGTCTAGTGATTTTTAGTTATTCTTCGCTTGGATTATTGGACCTTGTTTCCCCCTGTGGGTGTTTTTATGTTTATTATTAAAGTTGAGAAGGACTATCTGATTCGGCTGTCATGTCTGCTTCTGAGTCCTCTACCTGCCGCCTGACAGTACAGTCTGGCCAACTGCTCCTCCAGGCGGCGTGACCACGACCCCTTATGGCCAGGTGGGTGCCCAGAAAAGGGGAGACCGGCTGGAGGCAACCCGGGTCAGACACAGGCCCGAACGGAACAGGAACTGAGACTGGCCTGAGAAGATCCGGGGCAATGGCCGGCCCGAAGGACGCCGAAGCACAGACCGAAACAGAAGGAGCTGGCTGACAGGAAGCCGGAGCAAGTCTTTGGGACCGCGTCTGAGCCAGCTGCTGGATCTGGGAGGTCAAAACGGCAAGAGCCCGCTCGCGCGCCGCCGCCGCTCTCCTGGAGAGATCAGCAACTAATCGCTCCTCATGCTGCTGCAGAACCTTCTCGATCCGCTCCAAGCGGTCCACAGGAGAAGNGCAACTAATCGCTCCTCATGCTGCTGCAGAACCTTCTCGATCCGCTCCAAGCGGTCCACAGGAGAAGGTGTGTGCACTGGATCCATTTCGGGCCAGATTGTACTGTAACAGGTGGGTTCCGGAGGAGGACTCAAATGCAGGCTCAGGCAGTGTATGAGGAAGAAACGGTCTTTAATTGAAGTCCAGGCAAGAATACTACTGATAGTGAGGCAGGTTGAACTTACAGGAATCAGGCAGATAATCCACAAAGCAGGCGGCGAAAAAAAATAAAAGAAACAAACCAACAAACATAAAGACAGGAAAACCAGGAGACAAGAAACAAGCTAACCAGGCAAACAAGCCAATCTGGCAGAAAACAAAGGAACCCAGGGTAGTATAAATACTGAAGACGTGATTAACTGATAGAACACAGGTGATGGAGAAAACTGGAGGGAAACTAAACAAAAACCGGAAGTAAAGCAAACTAGACAGCAAAAGACCAAGAAAACAAAATAAAACAGGAAGTGACCAAAGAACAGATCATGACACCTTTTCCTCCATAGTTTACATTAATTCAGCTGTAACTGCTACATTCAGATGCTGGTGTAAAACTCCTCACTCAAATCAACAAATCAGTCTTTTTATGTATAGAAAATTGATGCAATGAATTCAGGGTTGACTGATACTTGAACATGGATGGTGGCTCATTTGAATTCCTTCATCTCTGCATCTGTCTTTTTTCTCATCCTCACCTCCACTCGACCAAACCACTTAGTATGGATGATATTTAACAACGTGGTAAAATCACATACAAAAGTGGAGTTTGAGTACCTGCAGAAGACATTATTTCAGCTCTGCTGTGGTTACCCTGCTGATAATTGCCCACCATCTCCTCTCATATCCTAACTAAATGCTACTTCCTCTCTGTGCAACAGAAAGGTTGGGGATGCATTTTTAAGCAGGTTAATGCTATCAATAATTCACTCGTAGCATTCACGGACAATATATGTGTTTCTGTTTGCCAGAATATATGCATGGGTACATGGGTACAGCTACAATAATCAATCAATAAAGACCTCATGTACTAAAATAAGAAAAATTAAAACATTAGGAGCAAATTTTTTTTTTTTTTTTTTNTTTTTTTTTTTTTTTTTGGCAGCTGTTTGTGATTCTTTTGGGAGTGAGTCAACTAGCCGTCGAGCTGTCAGCCAAAAGTAAATGAAGGCTCATGTTGAGTGTCACCAAGCTGTCTATGATGTTCTAACACTCCTACTTGTGTCAGAAGCTGTTTGACAACAGTCTAAATGATGGCCACAAACTGATGATACTCTCAATATGCTCCCAAAATGTTGGAATTTGTATCTGTGTGAGTATGTGTGTGTGTGTGTGTGACTGACTCAGTTTTCCTGGATCTCTATCTTAGGACCAGCTTGTGCGTGAGTGAACAACAGTCACAGATCACTGCAGATACAAATCGCTAATCACTGAATCATCAAGAAGAGACCAAAGCATGTGCACACACACACAAACACACACATTCCCTGTGTAATGATGCTTCTCCACTCTGGGAGAACCGCTCAGATCGTGACCAAGTCGTTAGTATTCAGCCACTTTTGCATCATAGAAATAAAACTCAGAGAAAAGGAAGACATGAGGATTTAAAGGTGCGAAGGAGAAAAACAAAGATAATTTTGTTTAGAGGATGAAGTTCAAGAAACTAGACTGTGCGAAATCCATGTTTTAGTGGGCCAACAGGGAGACGAGGTTATGGATGATTAATACATAAAGAGCATATGGTTGCTTCAGTGTCCAACAGCCAACAGATGGAGTGTAAAAGAAGAAAGTGAGGAAATGAGGAGATGTTATGATTTATTTAGCACACCAGCAGATGACCATTTCTTGGCATTAATCTGTTATTGCTTACATTATACAATTTTTATCATCACCTAATACGACTTTTGAAAAAATTTTAAACAGTCGTAGCCAAAAGTTTCCACCGTGTCCTCATTTCTACTATTTTTTTTTTATTTTTTACTTTAATCGCCATTATAATTAACCTTTTTATACACTCAGGCTGCCATATAATCTTTAATAAAGCTTTACATTTTCCAAATTAGATGGGTAAAATGTGACTTCTTTTCTCCTAAAGGGGGAAAGCAATCAAATCCAAAATGGCTGAACTCTTACCACTCTCAAGGTCAATGAAGCTCCTTTGCGAATCGCTTCCCTCTCACTTTGCACGAGGCTTAAACTTCTCAATCTTCTTCTTTCCTTTTTAAAAGTTTGACAAAACTGCACACAGCTGAGTTATTACAGAGAAAACCCAGATGATTGGAAGGACAGAGAAATGGAGGCAGAGAGAAGATGGCTGGCTCCAGAAGCCACAGGTGGGCAAGACTTCCCTCTGCTACTGGAGGCGTGTTGGAGGACAGGGCATGACGCAGCCAGTGCATGTGCCTGTGTGTATGTATGTGTAGCACTGTCAGCCTGTGTTAAAGCACATCTGTAGGTCCAGGAGTCAAGCTGGGCCGAGAGCTCGAATCCAGATATCCCACAATCATCTTCTCGTGCGTTTAACACCAAAGCCACGCAGGCAGCTGAGTTCAAACCTCCTGCTTCAGTATTAACATAACAACAACAAGCAAAACTCTCAGCTGATTTCTGATTGGGTGTTCTGAATTGTTAAAGTCAATTGTTTGGACCAGCCTTGTCTGTCTGCAAGCTTGAAAAGTCAGGAAAAAGAAGTAGAAGAAGAAGAGTTCTTTCTTGTGTCACCCCTCTAGGCACAACATCTTTCATCTGGCAGCCATGGAGATTCAATCATGTTCAAGGTGATGAAGATGAAGTCATCTTCTTCAATGACTGATCCGTCTGCACCCCATTTCCTGAAATAAGCTGAAGAGGCCTTGAAGTTCAGCCGAGGTGGATGAAAGTGTGAAAAGAGAGGGGCGTGAGAGAAGACATGGATGCTGCCTGGACCTGAAGAGCATCTGGAAAGATAAACGTCATCAGCAGAACCACCTGAGTCACCAGGAGCTGCAGGGTGGGAAACTGTGTGTGTATGTGTGTGTGTGTAGCCCCTGATGATCCAGACCCTTTGAGCATCTCCCTGAGGCAGGTTGCTAGGTGAGGGGGTTATGATGCCCACCCAAATCCCCCCCACACACACTCTCTCTCTCTCTCTCTCTCTCTCTCACACACACACACACACACACACACACACACACACACTCATTTAGAAGAGGGGAGGGTTCATGACAGCAAATAAAGAAAAGTAAACAGCGGGTGGTTAACGAGTGCTAATTTAGTGTGGCAGTCTGTTATGAATTAATGAAGAGATCCCTCGGATGTCACAGCAACAGAGGGGAGGAGTTATCTTGTGAGGGGGCCCCTGTTGCACCGGTGATTATTTTAGGGCCCTGAGGTGCCGTTCTGTTGTCTAGAAACATAAGCATGTCATAACGGCCCATTTGCCTCATTGATATAATTTCTTTGTTTTACTTTATAGCATTGTTCTTTACCCCTTTTCTCCATTTTTTAAAATCCATTTCTTGCTATTTTTTCCCTTCCTTTCCATTCATTCTTCCTGCTGTTTGCCATGCTTTCTATCCATCCCCCGTCGGTTTGTCCCCTCTCCTGTCACAGCTTGTCTGCTGCAATGCTGCACTGGGAACGTGAAATGACTCATCCAATTGTGATCTGTCACATCAGGTACAAACTGGTACTGATGAAGCCTCATTCATTTCCACAACACTCCATCATGCAATCGTGCACACCTGCGTACATCCACACACACACACATCATAACCATAAACCCTCTCAAGCATAAAACTCTGGCATAAACCTAAACGAAAGCTTCTTAAATCAGAGAGTATTTGGAGGAGACTGATCAGAAAAATTGGGGATGACTGAACAAGATAAAGCGCCTAAGAGAGGAGGAGATCCATGCGACAGTTTAGCAATTAGTAATCAATTACCTGACAGTAAACAACTTCAACAAACCCAGAACAAATACTCTATCCTACTCACAAAGAAGAGACAATCAAGAGCAAGAGCTGAAGGATGAGGATGTGGGGGAGGTCAATGAGGAACAGAGGAGATGAGTGCGGAGGTTAACAAAGAAGGAACAGAGTAACCTTAAACTGAAAAGATTTGAGCAATCAGAAAACAAGAAAGAAATACAGAACAACAGGAAGAACAGTTTTGAGCAATAAAGTAGTCTTCTTTTTCATCTGCTCAGCTTGTCCCCAGGATTTGGCGGCCATTCTGCACTGTGTTTTCCACTTTTCATGGTCCATGATGTCTTGGAACACAGAGATGGAGTTTGTTTCGTTAATCTGATCAACATACGTGGATCTTTGTTGCCTTCTTGCAGGCTTGCCCACAATCTTGATGTTCTCATTTCTCTTTTTGCATCACGTGACCAAAGAATTGTCACATTCTGCGAGTTTTAATTCAGATTCATTTTTTGTTGAACCTGATGAAGTGCTTCCACATTTCTTTTGTGCGTCATAAATGAGATTAGCTGCATCCTTTGATCAGATTTCAGTTCCGTTCAGGTTGTTTTGAGTTTCATTTTAGAGTATCCATTTTCTGTAGAATAACTCCAGCCTGATGCACCACTCTAACACTAAGAATCAAGTGTCAAAGGAGAGCTTTTTGTTCTTTAAAATGTGGTCTAACCAGAAGAAGTCTCAAAGGAGTAACCCCTTCCGTCCTGTACATTGATTTTCCACTGCTTATCCAGATCTGGGCTGCATAGGCAGCATGTTAAAATAGCCCAGAAGTGCCTCTTCCTAGCCACATCCTCCAACTTTTCCTGGGGGATTCCAAGGCTTGCCAAGGCCAGATGGGATATATAATCCCTCCAGCGTATTCCGGGTCTGCTCTGTGGTTGCCTCCCAGTTGGACATGCTGTAATACCTCCCCAAGGACATGTCCAGAAGGCATCCTGATAAGCCACCTCAGCTAGCTGCTTGCAACCCGATGGAGCGGTGGTTCTACTCCGAGCTTCCTCCTGATATCCTAACGCCTCATTCTGTCTCTGTGCATGAGTCTCAACACCCTGTGGAGGAAACTCATTTTGGCAACTTGTATCCGCAACCTCATTCTTTCGTGGAAAACACAGAGCTCATGAACCGTAGGTGATAGTTGGAATGTAGATGGCCTGTAAAAGAGAATGTTGTCTTGAACTTTCTCTTGACCATGAACATGCTGTTGATGATGCCCCAATATATCGTTCTCAAGCTTCATCCTACCCTCACATGTGAACAAGACCCCTAGATACTTGAACTTCTTCTTTTGGGACAGCAACTCACTTCGCGCCGAGGGGAGACAAATATCTTCTGGCCAAATGTACCAGAGAATACCTAAGATTTGAAGGTACATAATCCCTATTTTGGACACAAACCACAGAAGATAAGACTTTTTAATAGATGTCTTAATGGGTATGAAGTTTCAACTTTGATTCAGGGACAAGCTCGTTATAGACATTCAAACAAAAGCAAAACCACCGCCAAAGCAGAAAATATATAGACTCACAAAATCTTTCTTTCTAAAAAGTTTCTGATAACTACATGAGCTCTAACACAGTAAACACAAAGAGTGCCTCCAGGAAGCTTTTCTCTATGAGCTCCACTGCAGCTCTGCCTGGGTACTTGCTGTCCACAAAAGTTGGTTTTCATTCTGTTGCAGGATTAGTTTACCAGCTACAGCCTGGAGCAGCACGTCTCAGCTGAGCAGAGCCTCAGGCCATAAAGTTTGATCATTCACAGCAGACAAATACCAAATCTGCTGCCATTTCTCAGGGGAATGGCGGCTGTTTGCTTTGTCCCAGTGAGTGTTTGGTTAAGTTTGCTATCACCTGCACACAGTATTATTTTTTCAAAAGACACTTTTCAGCTTGTACTTTTGGCCTTTTTTTTTTTTTTTTTTT